>PVHY01005499.1:0-82702 GCA_004024945.1 Uropsilus gracilis
GTATTTTAAAGATTCCAGAATAGGAAATTATTGTGCTGTTTTTCCATATTTTTCCATATTGTTTTGAAGGTTTTTCTATGTATGATTAGACAGAATGCTCAGGGCAAATATTGATGAGGTAGTATTAATTTCACTTAAAAATTACATGCCTCTGTACTTAGGGCCCCCTGAAATTATACTAATAAATCAGCTAAATTAATGCTTAGTTTACAATTAATGTTATAATATGAAAGTACATGTTAGTGGTGGAAATGCCTTCTAAAAAAACATGCTGGATGGAGTACAAGCATGGAATGTTTTATTTTCACTTAATTATAGCCTTCAATGATATTCTGTTGAAACTGCCTCTCCTATATTTTTAATTTGGCTACTATCCCAAGCAATTGGGTTTCTTTTAAGTAATAAGAGCTTATAACCAGTCTAAAGTGTCAAAATTTTATAGCAATGGATAAGTGGACCATCACTATATTATAAAAAATTTTGTATGCTCCCATGTAACATTCAAAATATTCATTTAAAATAGTTGTATTTTATAACATAATATTCATGCAGCATAATGTAATGAAATGTTCCCTACTTTGGATAATTGGGGTTATTTTCAATGTCTGGCTATTAGAGATAATCTTTTAATAAGATGTTTTGAGTATATTGCTTCATTTTAGAGTTACTTACTTGGGATGAATTCCCAACTATTCATAAATGTTTTCAATTTTTTTTCCAAGCTCCTTTCCAAGAAGTCTGTATTAATTTGCACTGACATTATTTTAACATAATGTTGGTTGAATATTTCTCTCCTGCAGATTATTGTATCATCTTTATCATATTGTTTTTTTAAAACAAAACACTGATATTTAGTATCATCTGGAGTTTGCCAAACATCTTTTTTTATGACCAATTTTTAAAATATAATTTATTTATATATCTATTTCACGTCTTTGTATTCCCTGGGGTTTGCCCACCACCTCCCCTCCCTGACCAATCCCACCCATTCCCCCATTCCCAGTTATGTGCTTTAGTTTGGTTTTTATCTTGTTTGACTTTTCCTCCGGATCTTTCATTTGTTTTTCCTATATCCCAGATAGTAGTGAAACCATTTGGTTTCTGTATTTTTCTTTCTGACTTGTTTCTGTTAATACAATTCCTTCTAGGTCCATCAATGTTATCTCAAATTCATCAAATTTGTCATTTTTAATTGATGGGTAATATTCTATTATGTATATATATCACATCTTTTTCATTCATTCATCTATTTTGGGACATTTGGGTTGTTTCCATGTCCCTGCAATTATAAATAGTGTTGCAATAAAAATCCGGGTACAGGTGTCCCTTTGTGTAAATATTGAGGTCTCCTCTGGGTATATTCCCAGAAGAGTGATTGCTGGATCAAATGGTAGTTCCATTTTCAGTAGTTTGAGGGTCCTCCACAAAGCTTTCCATAGTGACTGGATCAGTTTACATTCCCACTAGCAGTGTAAACGTGTTCCTTTCTCTCCACATCCACACCAGCACTTGTTGTTGCCCATTTTTTTTGATATGGGCCATTCTTACTGGTGTAAGGTACATTTCCCTGACTGCTAGTGACATTGAACATTTTTTCATGTACCTATTGGCCATTTGTATTTATTTTCTCTTTGGAGAAGTGTCTTTTTAGTTCTCCCCATTTTTTGACTGGCCTTCTTGTTTTTGCTAAGTTGTGTGAATTCCCTGTGGATGTTTGTAATCAAACCCTTATCACTTTTATGGAGGGTAAATTTTTTTCCCATTTTGTTGGGCTTCTTTTTGTTTTGTATATTGTCTCTTTTGCTGTACAGAAGCTTTTTAGTTTGTTGTAGCCCCAGCTGTTTGTTTTCTTTTATTTTTTTGCCTGCTGTAAATGTGTCCAGAAATGGATTTCAGAAGTGTAATTCATGGAGGGTGTTGCCCAACTTTTCCTCTATGTATTTTATGATTTCAGGACTTACCTCAAAGTCTTTCATCTGTTTTGAGTTGGTTTTTGTACATGGTATGAAGGAGTTGTCTTGGTTCATTTTTTTTGCATGTCTTCGTCCAGTTTTCCCAGCATCATTTATCAAAGAGGCTGTCCTTGTTCCAATATAAGTTTTTCACTCCTTTGTCAAAGATTAGTTGACTGTATACATGTGGTTTTATTTCAGGGCACTCAATTCTGTTCTATTGGTTTGATTGTCTGTTTTTTTACCAGCACTATGCTGCTTTAATTACTAAGACTTTGTAGTATAGTTTGAAGTCTGGAAGAGTAATACATATGTTCTTTTTCTTTTTGGTCAGGAGGCTTTTGATAGTCAAGTCTTTTGTTATTCCATATGAATTTCAGTAATTTTTGTTCTATCTCTTTAAAGAATGTCATTAGAATTTTATTGGAATTGCATTAAATCTGTGGATTGCTTTTAGTTGGATGGCCATTTTGATAATGTTGATTCTTCCAATCCATGAGCAGGGAATGTCTTTCTATATCCTATGTCTTCTTCTGTCTCCTTCAGCAGTGTTTTAAAGTTTTCTTTAAAACTTTAAAGTTTTAAAGAAACTTTAAAGTTTTAAAGTTTTGTTTTAAAACTTTAAAGTTTTAAAGTTATGTTTCTTTAAAGTTTTAAAGAAACATAGTTCTTTCAAATGTTTTGTTAAGTTTATTCCCAGGTATTTAATTGTTTTGGTGCGATGGGATGGGATTTTTTTTTTTAATTTCTTCTTCTTCTGCTTGTCTTTTTGCATGTAGGATAGCTACTGACTTCTGTATGTTGATTTTGCAACTGGCTACCTTACTGAACTGGTTTATTGTTTCAAGTAGTTTTTCTATGGATTTTTTGGTGTTCTCTACATAAAGAATCATATCATCTGCATATAATGATATTTCAGTTCTACTTTCCCTATTTGTATGTCTTATTTGCATTATTGCCCTGACTAGAACTCCCAGTACAATGTAAAAAAATAGTGGAGAGAATGGGCATCCTTACCTGGTTCCAGATTATTGAAATGATTTTAGCTTTTCCCCATTTATGATGATGTTTACTGTAGGTTTGCCATAGATGGCTTTATTATGATGAGATATGTTCCTTTTATCTCCAGTTTTTCAAGAGCTTTTATCATGAATGGGTGTTGGACTTAATGGAATGTTTTCTATTGATATAATTGTATGTTTTTTGGTTTTCTCCTTGTTGGTGTGGTGGATTATGTTAATTGATTTCTGAATGTTGAACCATCCCTGTGCCTATGGGATAAATCCCATTTGGTCATTGTGAATAATGCTTTTTATGCACTGTTGAACTCAATTTGCCAGGATTTTGTTTAAGATTTTTGTGTCTGTGTTCATTAGGAAAATTTGTCTATGGTTTTCTTTCTTAGTACTGTATTTGGTTTTGATATGTATGTAATATTTATAGAATATAATGTGTTCATAGAATGTGCTTGACATCTTTTTTTTCTAAATTTTTTTGGAAAAGTTTTAATAATGCAGGCATTATTTCATCTTTGAATGTCTGGTAGAATTCATTTCTGAAGCCATGTGATCCTGGGCTCTTGTTTTTAGGGAGAATTTTGATGACTTTCAATTTCGTTGCTTATGCTTGGTTTGTTTAAGTTTTCTCCTTTGTTCAATTTTGGGTAGCTGTATCTTTCTAAGAATCTGTTCATCTCATCTACGTTGCTATATTTGTTTGCATATAGATGTTCATAGTAATCTCTGATTATATTTTGGATTTCTACTGTGTCCATTGTTTTTTTTTTCTGTTTTGTTTTGTTTTGTTTTTGATGAAATAACAGCACTTTATTTTTTAAATTTTTTTATTTTTCAGCTTTATTTATTTATTTATTTATTTGTTTTTTGTTTGCTTGTTTATTTATTTACTTATTTTCTTTTTTCTTTTTCTTTTTTTTCTTTTTTAAAATTTTTTAAAATTTATTTATATATATATTTCACATCATTTCAGTCCCTGGGAGTCACCCACCACCTCCCCTCCCCGCCCGCTCCAGCTAGTCCCCACTCTCTCCTTGTGTAGTTTCATTTGGTTGACCATATATTAGTGAAACAATTTGGTTTCTGTCCCTTTCTATCTGGCTTGTTTCTACTAGAATGATTTCTTCTATTACTGTGCTAGAATGATTTCTTCTATTACTGTGTCCATTCTTCTATTACTGTGTTCATTGTAATTTCTCCTCTTTGTTTGTGATTCTGTTTATTTGCATGTTCTCTCTTTTTTTCTTTGTGAGGTTTGCAAGTGATTTATCAATTGTATTTATTTTTTACAAAGAACAAGCTTTTAGTTTTGTTGATCTTCTGGATAGTCTTTTTGATTTCTAGATTATTTATCTGCTTTTATTTTTATTATTTCTTGTCTTCCACTGGGTTTTGGATATTTTTTGTTGTTCCTTTTCTAATTCTTTGAGTTCAAGATTAGGTTATTTCTTTGGTTGGTTTCTTGCTTTTTGATATGTGTCTGTATTGTTATGATCCTTCCTCTTAAAATGGCTTTTTCTGAGTCCCAGTCATTTTGGAATGTTGTGCCTTTTTTTGTTTGCTTTGAAGTAGGTTTTAATTTCTTTAATTTCCTCAATAACCCTGTTTTCATATAGTAGCATGTTGTTCAGTCTTCATGTATTGAATAATCTTCTTGCTTTCTTTTTGTTGTTCATTTCTAGTTTGATACCTTTATGATCAGAGAAAGAAGATGGTATTATTTTGATCTTTGTATTTGTTTATGTTTGCCTTATGGCCTTGTATTTTATTGATTTTGGATAATGATCCATGTGTGTTTGAAAAGAAAGTGTATCCTTTTACTTGGGGGTGCAGTGTTCTATAGATATTAGGTCCATTTGATCTAGATCTTCCTTTAAAGATTTTGTGTCCTTTTGTAATTTCTGTTTCATTGATCTGTCTTTTGGTGAGAGTGAAGTGTTATAGTCTCCCACTACATATGTATTATCATCAATATTTGCTTTCAGTTCTGCTAGTAGTTGTCTTATGAATTTTGTAGCACCCTCATTTGGTGAATATATGTTTATAATTGTAATGTCTTTCTGTTGAATTGATCCCTTTATCACTAGGTAGTGACCTTCCTTGTCCTTTGTTATCTTTTTAATTTGAAATCTGCTTCATCTGTTATAAGAATGGCTACTCCTGCCTTCTTTTTGGGTTCATTTGCTTGAATGATTGTTTTCCAGTCCTTTATTCTCAGTCTGTGCTTATCTTTGGAGTTCAAGTGTGTTTCCTGGAGGCAGCCGGATGTTGATTTCTGTTTTTTTGATCCAGTCTGCTACTCTGTGTCTTTTGATTGTTGAGTTTAGACAGTTAACATTTAAGGTGATTATTGATAGTTGAGATTCTACAGTTGATTTTTTTGGTGGTCATTTTTAGTTTTCTATTTGCTTCTTTTTCTTGTTGTTCCTGTTATTCTTCTGTTGGTTTTAAGGCTTCTTGTAAGATTTCCTGGAGTGGTAGTTTACTGGTTGCAAATTTCTGGAAGCTTTGTTTGTCTGAAAAGGTTTTTATTCTTCTTTTATACATGAAAGATAGCTTTGCAGAGTAGAGTATTCTTGGCTGGCATTTTTTTGTGTTGGAGTTTTTTGAAGATGTGGGTTCATGCTCTCCTTGCTTCGATGGTCTCTTCAGAGAAATCAGAGGTCAGTCTAATAGGTTTTCTTTTGTATGTTATCTGTTTCTTTACTCTGGTCAGTTTCATTTTTCTTTCCTTATCTTGGACTCTTAGAAGTTTTACAGTGATATGTCTTTCTGTAAAGACATATCATTGATGTAGTTTGGTATTCTTTTTTCTTTCATTGATGTAGTTTGGTATTCTTTTGACTTCCTGTATGTCTACCTTCATTTCTTTCTTCAGATTGGGAAATTCCCCTCCATTATTTCCTTAAATAGTCTTTCAGTTCCCATGTCTCTCTCTTCTCCTTCTGGAATTCCAATGACTCATATTTCCTATCTTTAAGGAATCGAACAGATTTCTGAATTTTTCTTCATTCTTCTTGTTTTGTCTCTCTTTTTCTTTCTTCATCCTCTTCATGACAGTGTTCATAACAATACTGATTCACTCTCCTATTTTATCTAGTCTGCTTTCATGGCTTTTCCCTGAAATTTTGAGCTCCTCTGTTGCTTCCTTTAGGTCCTGGGTCACTTTCTGTTTCTTTTTTAGGTATTCAATCTCTTTCTTCAGTTCATCAATTATGTTATTCTTATTGATGTTTTCTTTCTTAATTTTTTCCACTTCTTTTAACTTGTTTAGTGTCTCTGACATACTGTTTTCTTCTTCTTTTCATTTTCTCCCCTTAGCTCTTTGTATACTTATATCATGTAGAATTTCAGTTCTTTGTCTGGGAGAGAGGCATTTCTTCAATCTCATATTTGTTGGTTTCTAGGGGTTATCTTTCCTTTGGTTTCCATGGGACTTGCTTGGGTATTTGCCTTTTTCCTCTTTCCTGTGTTTTGCTTTTGGGCTTCCTCTATGTATTGAGTGACTATGGTTTTAGTTTTGGCTGGCATGTTAATTAGAGTCTTCTAACAGTTTGTATTTAATTCTGTCTTTGTGCCTATACTGAAGTGGTGAATACTTTTCCTGCTTCCATTAGCTGTTTTGGGTGGGCAGTTCTTTTTTGGTCAGAGAATGTGATGAGTAGGTGAGGTTTCTATTGTATGCTTTGTCTTCTTTTCTCATTATTTCTCTCCCTATTCAGCTGGTGGGTCTAATCTGCTTTCCTGTGTTTTCCTAAGAGGGGCTTTGGTTAGCAGTGGCCTTAGCTCTTGTCTTGTGATTCTTTTTGGCAGGAGAGGATTAATGTCTTTGTTTAGTCAGTGTCCTTGGTTGCTTTGTCTATGCTGGGACGGCGGTGGTCCTGGCACTTCTGGCCTTGTGTGGGGTTTGCTGGGCTACTGCCCAGGTTTCCTTGCTCTGAGGCCAGAGGGTTTGGGACCTAGAGTCTCTGGAGGCCTGTTAGCTGGTTAAGAAGCCTGCAGTCCTGCTTCTGAGTTCTGTCAGTCTATCTACTGCAAACTCTGGTTCCCACTAAGTATGCTGGAAGATGCTACTGAGTCTTTGCTGGAGCCTGGTAGGCCCAGTCATTCTTATGGAGAACAGAAGACCCCACCCTTACCTTCCCATTGTCCATGCAACAGGAACTGATACTGGGTCAGAGCTGGGGGCTGAAGGAGCCCCCCAGCTGGCCGCTTCTAAGCTCTGCCTGTCTGGCTGCTGCCAACTCTGGCTCCAGCTAATCATACTGGAAGCTGCTACTGATTCCTCTCTTTATCTTATTCTTATTACCTTTACAAAGAAATGGTATCTAGTCATCAATAAGAGCTCTAACTTTAGTATAGTACCAGTTACATAAATCTTACTCAGCAAATGCTTGGCTTAAGAAGTAGCAAGTCACAGGGGGACAGGCTCTGGAACTTTCATTTCACCATGGGCAGAGGAGCCTCTATGGCCCACCACACTTTTAACTGAACTCATTCACAGATTTGGAATAGAATCTAATGATTGTTGGAGGTTATTTTAAGAATAAACGAGTGGTGCCAGAAGAAAGGGATCGCAGCAATACTTTTCAGTGATGAAGGCGGTATGACCACTCAAATATCCCAACTGATTGGACCTGATCATGCTGAGGTATTGTGGTGTTTCTTGACTTCAGCATAGGAGAAATTAATGTCAAGTGGGTGAGTTAGAAGTGAAATTTTACCGCAGATGAGACTATACAGTAAATACAAGCAGACTTAAGAGACAATCACACCTTGGGTCTTAAGGTTGCTAACATTAATCCTTAATTTGAGGGGGCAGAGGCTTACATGTGGGGTCCAGAGTGGATTTTGATCAGTTTTGTTCAGGAAGAAGGTCAGGGGAGTTAACGATGGGATCCTGAATGGATTTTTACCAGTTTTATTTAACAAGATACTGGGCCATAACACCCACCCCTGTTGGTTAAATAAGATAAGAGAAATTGTATAATCAAGGTGCCAGCATGAGATAAAGTGTATAAACTAGTAGGGTTGGGCTCACCTTGCTTTGAAATGTGTATAGATCTTTTTTCATAGAGTTACTGAATGGGACTGGTGTCACTACTATGCTAAGTTTCTGTCTACCTTATAAGGGCAGTTCACATTTAGGGTATAATGGTATATATACACTCCAGCTGATTGGTCCCATGCATACAGCTCTAGACTGTACAGAATGCTTCGATCAGCTATTTGAGAACTCTGAAAAGTGAACAGTAACAAGCAGATTGAGGAAAAAGACCAGAATTCAAGTGTGTTGATTTATCCTTTTATTTTTCTCCAGTATTCCCTAACCTGAATTCAGCATAGCCTAAAACATATTTGTGCGTATAGAAATGGATACGCTTCAGGAAGTGCTTCTAATTATGTTTGTAGAGTTGGGAAAGGGGTCTCCTAACACCAATATGATTACTTTTTGTCCCTTTTCCCATTCTCTCTCACTCTAGCTTCCAAAAGATCAGATGAAAATGGTAATGCCAGCAGAAACAGCAATTAGGGCCTATAGAAGCTCATAATTCTGAAGAAAATAACTTTTCTCCCACTTTAGAGAATTGATGAATCCAGATGGGAGGAGTAAATCTCCATTACTTTTCTCTCTGTCTTCCAAGTGCTTGACCCCAAACATATTTATATGTGTGGAGCAGGGAATGGTAGAATAGGATACATATGGGTTCATGTTTCTGCTTGGAGAACTAAAAGTTAGAGCCACCAGAAGACCAAAAGTACTAGGGTTTTACAGACACAGAACATAGCTCAGGAAAGCAATCAAATGCAGAGTTATGGTTCTTGAGCTCAGTAGAATGGAGGAAAATGGAGAAATTCACCATTTGCCTAGTTCTTCTTGGCTGGTGTGTAACTTTGACAGACTGACAAAAGAAAAAACAAAAACTTTAATAACAAATATACATGAGAGAAACCCATTAAATTGAGTAGCTCCTCTCAAATGATTCAACTTATTTTCTTTAAAAAAAGTTAGAGAAAATGGATGTTGGGAAGGTATCATTTATGTAGATTCAAGTTGTTGTGTTCTCCATTGGTTAGAATTCAACTGGTTTGGTGGTTTGATAGTTACAAATGGAGATTTTCTTTTATACAAGCAAATGTCTCTTATATAAAGGCAACTTCCACCCAGCTCTCTGAACCCCTTCTAAAGAAATAATCTTTATCCAAAGAATGTTAGGATGTCAAATTTTGATCAACTAAATTATCCCATCTTTGAAACTTCCCCAGCAAGCTTCAAATTCAGAAACTGAGTTACTAGATTGCTCAATTATTTACATAACCAGTCTTTCAGCTTAAAAATAGATCAATCCATTTAGATAGCTGTGTCTCATTTCTGGAGGCAGTCTTGTAGGTGACCTCACAGAGTCAAGCTTACAGTACGTAAGCAATAATACCAAGAAGTTTTAAGAAAGTCAAAGGCTAATGTTTGCAGTGATGTAAATCTAGTCTGAGTCCTGAGGATAGCGAGTGTTGATCTGACAGATTTTCCTGGTTTGCAGCTTGAGTGCCTAATGGTGTCAGCAGGAGTTTGGTAGAACTTTTTGAGTCACCCACACAACAACAGCCTCAAAGATTATCTGAACATGAGAGGTTGTGGTGATTTCTCTGAGTCATTTATGTTCCATTTGAAAAAGCACAGTATTTTTTCTCAATGAGTGTTAGTCAGAAGACTGGGAGAAAAATTGGAGATATTCGTTGGAGAGTAATAGTCAGATACTGGCGGGAACTAGACAAATTCAGGACCACTCCAGTTTACAGGCAGCAAACAAATTATCAAAATAATAAACAGAACTAGAATCTTACAAACATGCAAACATAGTTTCTCTTTATACTTACTCACAATTTTACTAAAGATAGAAAGAAGAAACTCATTTGTCAAACTAGCATAGTTTCAATTAACATGATCTGATTGTATACATAAGTACAATAAGAAGAGCAATTAAACATACAGATTGTTTTAATTCTACTTTGCTGAAACTTTTCATAAGGAATCTGAGATTGAGATTTTAAAGGTCTCTCGAGGTTCACAAGTTTTCCAAGTCTTGTCTTCAGACTTCATCTGCAATACCTACAAGACATGGGTTATTTTCTTCATCAGGACCCCAAAACACCCTAGGATTCTTGAGTCTGCCAAGAAGTGTCATTCCTTAGTACTTGATAAGGATCCTGGGAAACCTTATCAAGGCACCAGGCTATTTTTAACAACAGGTATATTTGTTCCATCAAGGTGTCTGGTCCCTACATCTATCTAGTAATATCTGATTCTATACATGTCCTCAAATATAACCTTTTAGTCAAAGCTTTTGTTATAAAACCAATGTTTCTAACTATGATCTTTTATAAGAACAGATTTTTATCAAACTTCAGTTAATAAATATATTGCCATGAAAATAGCAATATTTGCTAAGCTTCCAAATTCTGTAGAAATTAGGTAAGAAAAAAACAACAAATGCTTCATCTTCAATTACAAATTTATATTCTACAAATTACTGATTGAAGTAGAAAAAATCTTTAAGGATTGAAAAGTTTATATGAAATTAAATAGACATTTATGAGTTATTTCTAATTAACTTCAACTGAAACAGAATAAAAAACTTGACCAAAAAAAGATAACCATATTTAATCTCTAAAATATATGATATTTTTAGGAATAATTGGGTATTTCTAATATTCTCCAGTAATTAAAATACTTTAGGATTGTGGACAACATATCTCACACAAAACATATTTTACTGTTATGTAAATTATTTAAATCTCAAGGTAATGCTTTTTGGCATAAATTATTGCTGTTGAACATGTACTCCTATATAATTCTAAAATCCTACGTATATATGTATCAAAGTCAAGGTACCTACACAAAAGGATAAGACACATTTATTTAAGATAAACCTAAAAAATTTGAGATGCTTTGAGAGCACAAAAGAAATATTACTCAT
Organism: Uropsilus gracilis; assembly: GCA_004024945.1. Classification (NCBI taxonomy): domain Eukaryota; kingdom Metazoa; phylum Chordata; class Mammalia; order Eulipotyphla; family Talpidae; genus Uropsilus; species Uropsilus gracilis. The sequence goes on from PVHY01005499.1 coordinate 10,945, forward strand.
TGCTACTGGTCCAGTCTCTATGGACAGCAGTATGGAGGACTCTCAAACAACCGAAAATGGAACTACCATTTGACCCAGCAATCCCACTTCTGGGACTCTACCCAAAGTATACCAAAACACTAATTCAAAAAGACATATGTACTTGGATGTTTATCACAGAACTATTTATAATGACTAGGATATGGAAACAACCCAAATGCTCCAAAATTGATGAGTGGTTAAAAAAGATATGGTATATTTACACAATGGAATATAATTCTGCAATTAAAACTAACAAATATGGCACATTTATGATAACATAGATGGACCTAGAAAGAATCATACTAGCAGAAATAAGTCAGAAAGAAAAAGACAGAAACCATATGGTCTCACCAATAGATTTAGGTATAGCAAACAAAAGGCCAAGAAAAAGGCAAAACAAGTTAACAACAGAACTGGGACATGCAGCTAAGTAAGGGGTTGGGAGAGGGAAGAGAACAAGAAGATCAAGATGAAGGTTCACAGGTGAAAAGGTAGAGGGAGAACCCTTGGGGAAGGCAATGCAGTAATATAAATATGTGTACAAAAATATACATAAATATGTAAACAACAAAATGATTAATAAAAAGATAACAAAAATAATTGGACAAATAATCTAACTTTCTGTATCTTACTGAAAGATGACTCTTTCAATAAGAGTGTATTCACACCTTATTTACATATACATAAACCTTCTTTTTATACTTTATTATTTTATAACAAAGAAAATGTAAGGCTATGCAACAAGATGGTGTTGCTATTTGCATAACTGATTTTAGTCAATTCAACTTTTACGGTATATAAAAATATATTTGTTTGGAATGACTGAGCATGTAAAGTCAGTGAGGCATGCATTGTTGAAAAAATAAAATAAATACATATAAGGATACAATGAAATATAGCTTTAAAAATAAAATATCCATTGCTTAAGAGATACTGAATAAATATAAGTCAAAGCAAAAATACAAAGAAAAGTCTTTTCATCATGCTGATATTTATAGAATCTTCTATAAAAACTGCCAACATTAGTGTCCCTATAACTGAATCAGCAAATAAACCAATGTGAACATTCATATCTTACAGTTGACTTTCAGACAAATCAATGACCTCAAACACATGTTTTGAACAAGAATATCTTAATTTTTCAAAACTTAGTTTGATTAATTGCTTGAATAAACCAAAAATATGCTTATGCATGTACAACCATTAGAAGAGTGTATGCATGTATAATATCAGAAACATATTATAAAATGATGGGCCCAAATCCAAATTCTAATAATGGTACAGAATGTAAATAGTCTAAACACAGCAATTAAAACTGAAGGATACTGTTAAAATACATAGGAAAAATAAACAGGCATATGATGCAATGCAAACAAACACATGTCTGCAAGAAACTCACTTCAACTATAATGATATAAGTAGGTTATAAATAATAGGATGAAATAAGATTTTCCATGTAAACATTGTCAAAACAAAAATGGGATGAGTCTATTAATATCATCCAAAGTAAATAACAAGTCAAAAAAAATTAAGGGTAAGTTGGGAAACTATATCATAAAAAAAATGCTGGCTCATAATAATGAGAACATAATCATCCTAAATTCATCCTAAATACATTAAATTAATCCTAAATACACTAAAAAGCTGAGCATTGAAATACCCATCAGTAAAACTGACAACAGAAAATATAAATAGACAAATATACAATTGCAGTTGGAGATTCCAACACTTTTTTTTGTCACTGGTAACACAATTGGAATGAAAACTACCAAGAATGTTGAGGAATTAAAAAACTCCATCCTACAACTCAGTCTAGTAAATATTTATAGATCATTCTCATACAACAGTCTTTCCCAACATTCACAAAGGTACACTGAATCCTGGGGTATAAAACAAACCTAAAAATGTAAAGGATTATAACAAGAGAAAACAGCTATTATTCTAGAGTGACTATGGGATTACCCAAAAATATGATCTCAAGAAGCTCCATTAGAAACTTTCCAGAAATGGAAAAACCTGATCCTAAAATTCACATGGAATTACAAGGGACCCAGAATAGTTAAAGCAATCTTGAAAAAGAAAAGTACACTTTGAATACTGGCTACCTAATTTAAAAACTTACTACAAATCAATAGTAATCAAAGCAGTGTATGATTATTGGTATGTTAGACATATTTACCATTGAAAATGGAACTATATGAGTGTAGAAATAACTTATTTACCTATGATTAATTGATTTTCAACAAAGTTGCCATGATTATTGCATCATTGAACTAGTAAAATAGTGTCTTTAGCAACTGGAGTTGGGACAACTGGATAGCCACATGCAAAAGAAAAAAATTGGACCCGTCATATAATATATGAAAATTAACTCAAAATGGATTAAAGATCTAATTTTTATTTAATTTTGTGCATCCAAAGTCATTTCCAAGAATGTGAAAAGCTAAACCACAGAAAGAGAGAAAAATACTCTCATATTTTAAAATATGTACTTAATGGGGGGCTTGTATTCAGAGTCCCTTTGCAACTCACAACAAAAAGAGAAACAACCTAATTTTTAAATAGGTAGAGAGTTTGAATATGCATTTCTCCCAAGATAATGTGAGTGGTCTGCAAGCACATAAGAATTTCTCAACTTCATTAGTCACTGAAGAACTACAAATCAAAATGGAATATTACTTCATACTTGGTGTGACTATATTTTAAAAATCAGGTAAAACAAGTATTAACTGGAATGTGGAGAATCAGAACCCCCATTCACTACTAATGGAAATGTAAAATGTGCAGCACTTTAAACAATCTGATAGTTCCTCTAAATATTAAACATAGAATTGTCATAAGATTTAACACTTCCACTCCTAGATATGTATCCACGAGAAATGAAAACATACATTCATACAACACTTGTATTCAAATGTTGACAGCAGCATTATTCACAGTTGTGAAATTTTGGGCAATCAACCAATGAAGAGAAAATAAAAGTGACATATCAGTACCATGTAATATGATATAATTTGGCCATGAAATAGTAATACATGCTGAAACCTTTATGCTAAGTGAAAAAAATATCATATATAACATGATCCTGTTTATAGGAAATGTCCAGAATAGGCAAAGCAATAGAGACACAAAGTAAAATGATGTTTGCTTAGGCCTGGAGGGCGGGTGGGGAGGATACAGAGGGAGTAGGGAGATGATAAAGAGTTCATGGGCACAATGCAATACCACTCAACCGTCAAATGCAAATCATAGCTATTGAATATGGCTTTGTTTACGGTGAAAATACTAAAAAAGAGGGCGTTCAAAGGTTCAGGATTTTTTTTGAAATGATGAAGTGTTCAGAAATTAACCAGTGTGATGTTCAAAAACAATTGGATGCTCACATTTTAAATGGGTAAGATGCATGGTAGGTGAATTACATAAAGTTGTTATTATTTTTTAATTGCTGGTAATACTAAGAGCTAGCAAGTGTGTGAAGCGATTCCTCTCTTCATTGCAGGGAAGAAAGAATAGCCCAGTCACTCTGGATAACAGTTTATTAGTCTTAAGAAATTAATCATGTATCCTGTTAAACATGACCCAGAAAGCCTATCTCTAGGCATTTACCTTAGAGAAATGAAAAATGTATGCTCACATAAAAGTCTGCTTAGAAAATGTTTATAGTAGCTCTATTCATAACCACCCATACTGGAAAAGTTCGATTAAGTGAATAGACAACTTGTACATCTATACAGTGGAATAATGATCATTAGTAAAAAGAAAAAAATAAAGACTTTTGATATAACATCAACTTGGATGAATCTCAGTAACTATGTAGGGGGGGCAAATCCTTGAGATTACAATGTTGTGAAATTTATATATAAATAAAAAAATTAATTAAAAAAAGAAGAGAAAATTTAAAAAAACTATGTTGAGTAAAAGAAGCAAGTCTTGAAAGGGTATATAATGTATGACTCCAACTATTTGACATGTACAAAGCTAGCGATGAAAAACAGACAAATGGTTGCCAGGAAAGGGGGAAGATGAGACTTTAAAAAGATAGTTTTTTAGGACAAATGAAACTAGTTTTTAACCTGATTGTGGTAGTGGTTACATCATTCTATATGCATGTTAACGTTCACAGAAATGTGTGACCCTCAAAGTCAAACTCTATGCCCACAAAGTTAATACAACCACATGCTGATTTGAAAATGAAAACCAATATATATCAATATATAAGAACAAAATAAAATTATAATAGAGAAAAAAAGTCCAGAGAGATAGGGAAGGAAAGAACTCACACAACTCCTGAGGCAGCAGCCACAGTGCTGGAAACAAGGGATTGCTCGCACTAAGGTAGTCGTACACAGACCACGCAGATGTACGTAACAGGGGAAGGACACCAAGCAACCACAGGATGGACTTTGTGATGACCAGAATGTAGGGACAAATGGCTGACGTCATTCATGACTCCAGCCAATTGGAAGTTGTAGAGGTGGTGGGCAGTTCGTTCTGCCGGCTCAGTAGAGTTCCGTTGTGGCTGATAATAGGTGAAAGGTGTTTCTGGACCCTGTGTGGGTTTCCTGTCTGGCCCTTGTGGTGTATCAGAGGGAGAAGAAGAGGAAGGCAGGCTTCTCTTGCACTCTTGGCTATGTAATAGAGGGAATGAAAGGAAACTAGTGAACCAAGACCAGATACCCCCAATTGTGAGGATTCTGGATGCTCGTTTCTGGTAAGTATTCCCTCTACAGGGTCTCCCTGTCCCGAAGAACAGACCTGTGGACAGTTTGAGGACACGGAATAATCTCATGTTAAAGGATGAGGAGAGAAGGCAGTGTTACTTTCCCTTACACCCAGTCTCTCTCAGGAGATGTGGGAGGGGCAACTAATTTCTCCACCCTGGGCTGAAAGGGGTATGACAGTTCTTCTACAAGTTGGCTTAACTAGGCTCCATCCTAAAATTCAATTCTGTGCCCAAGGAAATTGAAATTCCTTCTCCCACTCCCGCAAACCTGGAGTGTGTGTCAAAAGAAGTGTAAAACCCCAGTCCATGTACAGCCATCCAGGGCATGCCAAAGCCTCCGTGGAATTGGTCAAGGCCTTTGCTGGTGATCTGAAGCTTGACGGCCCTGTCTGCACCCCCTCACTCCTCCCCAGAGGCTATAGCAGAGAGCACGGCGCCACCTTGAGCAAGTGTCCCAGGCATTGAAGACAGTGATCATGCAGGCAAAGCCCCCCTCTCTGAGGGTGATGGAAAATAGGTCATGTGCACCAGATATCTGAACCAACACCCATGCAGGGAGGGGTCTGTCTGCTGTCAGCCTAACAAGGGGCAGCCCAAGGAGGCTGCTGGGCACCATGCCTCTCAGGACGTGTTTTGAAAAATCTATTCCCCACAGCAGAGCTGGCGGTAGCCCCCAGTCACCCCAGGGCTGGTCACTTACCTTAAATCTGTAATCAGATCCCTGAGGAGAGCAGCCTGGGAGGGAGGAAGCCAATGTTTCCCCTCAAATGCGGTGAGGTTGGGACAGTGAGCCCTCTGGGCCCAGAGGATGTTGTCATAATGAAACTGGGTGTCCCTCCCCCACCCGTGGGTTGTGGCAATTAACTAGGTGCCCCTCCCCCCTTGGGTGGTGGCAGTTAGCGCCCTCCCCCCTCTGCCAGAAGATGGAGTTGAAAGAAAGGTTTGACCAGAAGCAAGGGGATAAAAAGACAGGGAGCAGAGACCAGACAGAGAGAGAGAGAGAATTTTAGGGGAGAGGAGAGAAGAGAATGGCAGGCGGGTAAAGAGTAGCCCAAGTGACCAGGCTGGGCAGAAACCCCCTGGAAGAGTGAGCTGGAGGTGATGAGGAGCCATGGTGTCTGGCAGAAGCATGGCCAGTGTAGAGAGTGTGGTACTGCAGCTAGGTGTCATAGTAAGCTGGTACCCGGTGATGGCCAAGGATTTGGAAAGCTGATTTGTGTATCAGCAATTGTGGAAGAAGTTTAACGAGACTTGGAGAAGTGGAGCAGCATGGAACACTTGAGAGAAAGGAAGAAAAGACTCCAGAGAAAGACTGGACATTTGCAAAGTGCCTACCTCTGAGGTTTGGAGGGGCAAAGGGGAACCATCTTGGACTGTGTCTTTGGGAACTTTGGGACTGAGAATTGTGACTGGGGTAAGGTGACTGACCACTTGTGGCTGCCTACCTCTGAGGTTTAGAGGGGCAAAGGGGCATCATCTTGGACTGCTTTTAGGACTTTTGGACTAAAGAGTGATCTGAGTAAGATAACTGGCCATTTGTAGTTTTAAAAAGAAACTTTTCAAAAGGACACCATCTTGGACCGTGTCTTTGGGACCTTTGGGACTGGGGGTTAACTTTCCTTGTTAATAGTTTTCTTGGTTAACTTTCCATGTTAATAAAATCCTGTTGTTAAACTGCATTTGAGTGACAACTGCTATGCACGGGTGAAGCAAACCTGTGGTTTGGAAGTTGAAGTCTTTTGCCTCCCTATTTAACCCAATTTCAATAATTTCTGTGAGCATCATTAGGACTGTTACTTTGAACTCTGCAGGGAGATCACCTAATTCTGTTGCATCAAGATTTTCCTCCAGGGTTTTGTTTTATTCCATAATTTGAGGTATATTCCTGTTTGTCTTCATTTTGATTGATTGACTATTTTATTTCTATAGAAACAGCTTTCTTTGTCTTGATTGTTGACCTTGCGTTGAAATGACAGTTGCAGGAGAGGCTCACAGGGGCCAGCCTAGGATAGTGAGTCATTTGTTGCTCCATAGTCTGTCCTCTGTGCTCACCTGGGTGACTTGACCTCCAGGGCCAGCACCAAGTAGGAGCTGGAAAAGCAAGCAACAAGATTACTGCTCAAAAATTCCAAGAGCTAAATCTTCCCTAGAGGCTGCAACCAAGGAGGAGATCTACAACCATCCTTTTCAGGGTCAGTTGTTCAGGCAGAGCCTTCCCAGAAGCCTCAACTGCCAATCTCCGATCAGAATGGGTTCTAAAAGGTCAAGACAAACTGACTTTCCTCCAAGATATGAACAGGAGACCCATCTGGGAGCAGGCGTGTTTGGTCTGTAGACAGGGGCAGTCCCACTATATGGTACAGGTCAGGTAGGTTGGAGGGTGGATATTTCTCAGGTATTGTGGGTACCAGCCATAGAAAATTTCCCCCTTTACAGACCTCTCTCAATAATCTCAGGTCATGGTGCTGGGAGGGAGCTGTGACGGGACACAGCTGTGACTGTCTCCCAATGGTTCTAGGAACAGAACTTTCCTCAGAGCACAAGTTTCAACTGCCAGATTGTTGGGTAGGAAGCATGTGAGTGAATCAGGGCTCCAGGATTGAGTAAGGCATTTGTGTTCCTAGGTCCTGCTCTGGTGGCACTTTTCCCTTGAAGTCATGGGCTTAACTGGAGAGACTCTGGCTGACTTTGACACTAGCTCTGTGCATGCACCATAATCTAACCAGGAGCAAATCTCCAAAACCTACCAAAAATTCATACAACTTAACAAAAAGAAACAAATAACTTGATCAAAAACTGAGCAGAACTAAATAGGTACGTCTCCAATGACATACAGGTAGCCAGCAGGTAAATGAATGTATAATTATCATTACCTATTGGCAGGGAAATGCAAATCAAAATCAAAGCGATATACCACCTCACACAAGTGAGAATGGCCCACATCAAAAAGATCAAAACCAGTAGGTGCTGGTAAGGAGGTGGAGAAAAAGGAACCCTCTTAAACTATTGGTGAGCATGGAAAGTGTTCCAGCCCTAATGGAAAACAGTATGAAGGTTTCTCAAAAGGCACTAGCACATGAGCCAGCAATTCCAAAATTAGGTTTCTACATGAAGAATAAAAAAATGAAACACTAATTTGAAAGGAAATTTACAAGCTTATGTTCATTGCAGCACTGTTTACAATAGCCACACTGTGGAAACTACCACGGTGTTCCCAAACAGAAGCGTGGATCATGAAAGTGTGGGATATATACACAGTAGAATACCACTAAGCTATTGGGGGGGGAGATAAATTCTTGTCATTTTTGATAACATGGATAGAACTGGAGGGGATGATGCTAAGTGAAATAAGTCAGAAAGACAAACCTGATGGTGTCACTTATATGTGGAATATAGAGGAACAAAGGATCAGATAAAGAAGCTAATGACAAACTAGATATCTGACAGTATAGCTGAAGCTACCAGGTGGGAACAGGGAAGGGCAAGAACAAAATGAGGAGGGGGGCACAATGGAGTATGGTGGAGAACTACAGGTGTTTTAGTGGTGGGGGTGGTAATACTATATACCTCTAACACACAAGCAATGCTGTCAACCAATATTAAGTATTACAAAAAATATTCTGTGTCTCTAGAATTATGCTGCCCAGTGGTTGCCATAGGTCACAAGTCACTTTTGAGTCCTTGAAATGTAATTGTCCCAGTGGAGATGCCCTGTGCAAACATGAAATATTCAACAAATGTCAAAGATTTTGTGCAAGAAAAGAAAGATATGAGAATAGTTCATTAATGATCTCTGTGTTGATTGTATATTGAAATGATTATTTGGGGAACATATTGGGTGAAGCAAAATATTTTATGGAAATCAATTTCACCTGTTCCTTTTTACTGTTTTTAATATGACCACTAACAAGTTTAAATCTCTCATGATTCACTTTATTTCTATTGGATGGTGCTAGTTTAATGGATTATTCTCCCAGAACCTCTCATTTAGTTTTGACCTAACACCAATGGTTTTAACTTGTCAGAAATTTAATTTTCTTCTCTAAAAAATGTACTATTTCCATTGGGAATTATTAATCCTCTCAGGGTCCCAGAGAGGAAGAAGATCATGCTTTGTAAGATCTCTATGAGTATGTGTTGTTTTATATAGAATTAACAGTTACAGTGAGCTTGGTGGTCTTGTCATATTCATTTTTGAAACCTAGATTCATTTTTGAAACCCCTGGTTCACAGTAAGTTTTCCAGGCAGACTCTTTAAATGTTGACTTATGTCCAAGAACCCCAGCCCTGTAACCTCAGGGAAAGCTTTTCTTCTTCCTTCCTCTTCTGTGGTCTATGCTTAAAATCTCTTACTTTTCTGGGGTCCGACCTGACTGACCAGCACACTGCAAGCCTTTACCACCCCCTGGCACCTTTTCTCCCAAACTTCCTCTGGAATCTTCCATTTGGCTCCTAGGTTGTTACAGATACTCTGGTGTGGTGTCCAGGCAGGATTCTGCAGAACACCCTCTCCCCAGGAGCCATGAATCACTATGCTTGCTTCTATTGTGTCAAAAGTGAGCAAACAGGTTATTTTCTCCAACTATTTCTGGGCCCCTTTTAGATATGTGTTTGTTTCTAAACATAAACTTCTAAACCAGCAGCAAATCCTTCTGGGTAAATGTTAGGCAAACTGATTTACAGGAAAGAAAAGCCCGCTTAAAACCAATCTTCTGATTCTCTTGTGAACGTAGCAAGGGTGGACACAAGACCTGGGAGTCAGTGTCAGAACCTTCTTTGTTGCCAAAGCCCAATGATTCTAGGGTAATTCTGAATTTCCCCTGGGGATGTGATTGAGTTAACTTGAGTTTGCAACGTAGCATTGATGAGCCAACCAAGTCCTCTGAAAACAATTTTTGCTTGCAGAGAACAGACTCAAGGATTAAAAATTATGGAAGAGATGGTCATCAGAAAGCAGGGCACGCCCCCTCAGCATCAACTACTACTTCCACCAGGAGCGGGCGAAGATCTAAGATCACAATATTTGGGCCTGTTGAGGGCCATCAGCCTGAAAACCTCTATACAGGAAAGCTAGAGGCCTAAGTTGGGGAGAATCTCATCCTACAGTGATCCAACAGAGCTGGGGCTTCTTGTAATAGGCATGTCAGGATTTTCAAGAGAAACACTCTCAGTCCAGCTCTCATTTGTCAGCATACAGATGAGTATAAATGGAACCTCCAAAAAGCTCTCACACTGCCTAAAACATACCATTAAAGACACCAGCCTGAGTAAAAGCTGCTGGGTTAAACTCAGATATCTCTATGGAGATATTAATTCTGTCATTCCAATTATAGACAGTGCCTTCCTGGGCACAGAGACCAGACACCAAAGGTATGGTGTTCACAGCAAGAATGGAATGGAGACAGAAGGAGGAAATTCAGCATACTGGATACCATCTGAGAAAGGAGAGGAGTTGTGGGAGGAGACTTTGGGAAGAGTCTTCTAAAAGTATGGGAAGTCCCCCCCACTCTTCTTCTCACTTCACCTTATTCCACCCCGTTCTCAAAAAAGCCCTCTCCTCACACACAATCCACTTGTGTGTGAGTTTCTCCACAGAGTCAGAAACTATACAATGCACTTAAGAAATTATTGGAGGTGTGGCTTCTGGGCTCATAAAATCCCACTGAGGCATAACTATGCAAAAAGCATGTGGTATATGTTCATCAAATTTGTGCCTTTTTCAGCTTCCCTCCCTCTGCCTCAAACACCATTTCCCCTACTCTTCTGACTATGCCTAATCCCCCTTTGACATGCCTCACATACAATCCTCCCATCTTTCCCTCTCACACTCTTCATGCCAGCAAACTTGTATCTGCTTGTCAGCTTGTGCACACACAGTTGCCCCTGCTAGACTGCAAGCTCCATGAGGCTCCAAAGGATTGCTGTCCCCCTCAGTTTTCAGTACCTATTACAGTAACAGGCACCCTGCAGGCACTCTGCAAAAGCTGCTGAAAGAATGAGTCCATGAATGAACAAACAGCACCACCCTTGGCCACAGGTCAGTTTTGACCTCTGATATTATGAGCTTTTTTACTAGTTACTAATTTTGCCCCCAATCATTAATTTTCAGGATCATTATCCCTTGGAGATAACTTTCTGCCACTTTCTAAAGCCTTATTTGCAAGACCAGCTACACTGCAACCCCAGTACCATGCTATGTTTCATCATCTGACTAGCATCATATGACTCTGTGCTGCCAAACCCCCACGCATCCTGCATCACCCTCTGGCCAGACCCTAAACAGGGCTTCCTTGATGCAAAGGAGACGATGAGGAAGAATTTCCTACAGCTGGGACAAAGGAGAAAGTTGTGACAAGCTTAAGAGAGCTCTCCAACTGCCAGAATCCTACCCTTCCACCCTGAAGGAAATCACACACACCAAATACTTATATTTAGACCAGAAAGGATTTCACCAACTTTGACAAGGTCATATGATGTCATTCCACTGAAGCAGTTCCAGAGATGACAAAATAAAGCAAATTCAAGGAACTAGCTTTTCCCTGGAGACACTGATGTTTGCAATGGGAGGAATGGGGGAAGTGATGGAGTGGGGCAGGGGTGAGGTGTGACTGCACATCAGGGTCTCCCTGCATGGGGTGACTTCTGCAAGATTGTCCCCAAGGTCATGTCATGGTCTTAAAAATCACAGACTATATGTCATGTCTAAATATAGCCAGGAGGATATTACACAGAATTATTCAACAGGAATGCAGAAAGCTGTATCTCATCACAGTTCTGCCTGGCTTGATTTCACAATCAAATTAAGAACCTTTCCCCATCCAAGTCTCCCTATCAGAGCCAATAGCACTAAGAGTCAATAGACTCACTGCTCTTGACTTGAAAGGAAATAGAAGGAATGACTGAGTCAAAGGAAACTCAAGTCATTCCTAATCTTCAGTTCTGCTGTTGAAATCTTAGCTCCATTTAGGAGAAGGAAGAAAAAATTAGGGGACAAGAACCGACTTCTGTCCATGCCTACTATGTGCTAGAAGTTTGAGAGCTATTATTTCATTTACCCTTCATAGTTAGCTACCCAATAAGAAAAGTTTTCTGTCAAAATATTGAAGCTCATTAGAGGTTACGTAGACAGTCAAGATTTATGAGCTCAACAAAGGGAAAAGGGAGAGGGAGGGAAAAATAAGGGAGGGATAAGCACAAGAGATCAAGATGATGATTCATGGATGGCATGGTGGTGGGAGAACCTCTGGATATATAAAAATCTAATATAAATATATATGTTAATTAATAATAAAGGGAAAAATTAAAAAGAGATGGGTTTGAACCTAACACAGATTGGAAGGAGCCAAATATCATGTCATTTCTCTCCAACAACTATGGCAACTTGCTCCAGTTTCAAAAACACTGTGGTTTTATGAGAGTCATATGAATTGGTGCTTTACCAACAAAGACTGATTGTTCATCATGGAGCTGTTCAGAATAGTGAAAGAATGTTCCCCTGCTCACACAGGTCATGACTTAGGGGTGGAACTGAAATGAGACCCTGAAGAACTATACCTGGCTCTCTGAAAAGTCAGCTCATTGCTGCTTCTTATAGCAGTATGGTTATTGTATCAAGATATGTCAGTCCTGGGGGAACTTCTTTACATCAAAATTTCTGACCCTTCCCTCGCCCCTCCTGCCCTAGCCAGGGAATTTTTTTTAGCAGGTTGGGAGCAGTAGGCAAAATCAGCTCTGAGGTATTTCAGCACAAGTAGGCCCTAGAAGACTTACTCGGAGTTCTGTTATGCATGTTTCACATGCAGGATATGAATGTTCTTTTCCCAAAAACCTTGGTCTCTGACCCTCTGTAGACCATATGGATTGTTCACAAGGGATGGGATGACTCCCACTTTATAGATACCCTTTATTAAATTTTCTTTGTGTTAGTAGGGGTCCCCTCAGGAAAACAGAAACTGCACTAGTGGACATTTCAAACAGAGGTAATTCATTACAGAGGATATATCACACTAGTGATGGAGCAGCTGAGAAGCCACACAAAAGTTAGTGACAGCTACAGGGCACTCTACCCGTGGGGCTAGAAAGACAAAGAGACAAATTGGTGTTAGTGGAGCTGCAGAAAGTGAAACCACAACTAGCCTGGGTAGTGGGGTCTAGGCCTATAGAAGAAGACATCCCCAGAAACAGTAGAAGCCTTGAAGGAAATACTGGAGGTCAGCCATCCATAGAATTACCATCCTCTAGGTTCACAGAATCACCAGCAATGATTCTGAAGACTGTATGTGTTTAGAGTCACTGGCAATGACTGTGAAGACTACACCTGTTTTTTTTTTAAATTTATTTATATATAAATTTCACATCTTTGTAATCCCAGGGATTAACCCCCCCCCACCTTCCCCACCATTCCCTCCTTTTCTCCCCTGTCCCAAGATGTGTGCTTCAGTTTGGTGGTTAGCTTGTTTTTATTTTTCCTCATGGCTTTTATTTTTTTTCCTATATCCCATATATTAGTGAAACCATTTGGTTTCTGTCTTTTTTCTTTTTGACTTGTTTCTGCAATATGATTTCTTCTAAGTACATCCATGTTATCATCAAATTTGTCATTTTTAATTGATGAGTAATATTTCATTATGTATATATATATATATATATATCACATCTTTTTCATCAAGTCATCTGTTTGGGGGCATTTAGGTTGCTTCCAAGTCCTTGCAATTATAAATAGTGCTGCAGTAAACATCTGAGCACAGGTGTCCCTTTGTAAGCACATTGAGGTCTCCTTTGGGTAGATTCCCAAGAGAGCAATTGCTGGGTTAAATGGTAGTTCCATTTTCATTAGTTTGAGGGTCCTCCACACTGCTTTCCATAGTGGCCAAATCAGTTTACATTCCCACCAGCAGTCTAAGAGTGTTCATTTCTCTCCACATCCTTGCCAGCAATTCTTGTTGCCTGTTCTTTGGATGTGGGCCATTCTTACTGGTGTAAGGTGGTATCTCGTTGTGGCTTTGATTTGCGTTTCCTTTATTGCTAGTGATGCTGAGCAACTTTTCATGTGCCTGTTGGCCATTTGTATTTCCTCTTTGGAGAAGTGTCTTTTTAGCTCTCCCCATTTTTTGATTGGGCTTCTTGTTTTTTGACTGGGCTTCTAGCTTTTGTTTAGTTGTGTGAGTTCCTTGTGGATCTTCATTATTAAACCCTTATCACTATTGTTTTTTTGGTTATTTTCTTCTTTTTAAATTTATTTAAATTTTTTAATTTGCATATATATGTATATTTATATTTATATTACATTATTCCATTATTGTGTACCCCGGGGCTTGCTCATTGTCACTAGCAATCAGAGAAATGCAAATCAAAACCACAATGAGATACCACTTTACACCAGTAAGACTGGTCTACATCAAAAAACGGTCAGCAACAAGTGAAGTACTGGCAGGGATGTGGAGAGAAAGGAACACTCTTAACACTGCTGGTGGGAATGTAAACTGGTCCGGCCACTATGGAAAGCAGTATAGAGGACCCTCAAACTAATGAAAATGGAATTACCATTTGACCCAGCAGTCGCACTTCTGGGAATCTACCCAAAGGAGACCTCAATGGTGGTACAAAAGGACACCTGTGCTCAGATGTTTATTGCAGCACTATTTATAATTGCAAGGACATGGAAACAACCCAAATGCCCCAGAACAGACAAATGGATGAAAACGATGTGGTATATATACCCAATGGAGTATTACTCATCAATTAAAAATGACAAATTTGATGAACTTATGGAAACCTGGATGTACCTAGAAGAAATCATACTAGCAGAAATGAGCCATAGAGAAAAGGACAGAAACCAAATGGTTTCACTAATATATGGTCAACCAAATCAAAGTACACAATGGGGGAGTGGGGACCAGCTGGAGCAGTCAGGGAGGGGAGATGGTGGTTGACCCCCAGGAAGGAAATGATGTGAAATATATATATATATAAATTATTTTTTAAAAAAGAAGAAAATTCTATCTCTGAAGCTGATGCCAAATTGTTTAACCAAGTGTTATATTTCTGTACCCTTCAATACTGTACAATAATGTGTTTCTGTGCTGTCTTCTTTTTAAGTTACTTTTGTCTAAATTAAAGACACGATTAGACATAATCAAAAAAATAAAAAATAAACCCCAGACTGTGCTTGCTTTCCCAAATAAATAAATTTTAAATTTTTAGAAATTTGCATATCTATGTATATTCATATTTATATTATATTATTACATTATTGTGTACCCCAGGGCTTTTTCACTTCACTAAAATGTGTTAACCACCCTGATCTTTTGTACTCTTCACTTCTGCCGCCTTCTTCCCCCTCCTCCTCTCTCACTCCATTGTTCATTCCCATTGGTTGTTTTTATTTTTTCTTGTTCATTTGTTTGTTTTTCCCTATATCCATCCTATAAGTGAGACCATCCTGTATTTCCCTTTTTCTTTTTGATTTATTTCAGCTAATATGAGTCTTTCTAGTTCCATCCATGTTGCTGCGAATGACATGTGTTTGTCCTCCTTGATTGATTTGTAGTATTCCATCATGTATAAGTACCACATTTTTTTTAGCCAATCATCTATTTTGGGGCATTTGGTTTGTTTCCAAATCTTGGCAATTGTAAACAGAGTTACAATGAACATGCATGTACAGGTGTCCTTTTGAATTAATGTTTTCATGTCCTCTGGGTACATTCCCAGTAGTGGGATTGCTGGATCAAATGGTAAATCCACTTTCAATTGTTTGAGGATCCTCCACACAGTCTTCCATAGTGGTTGGACCAGTTTGCACTCCCATCAGCAGTGTAAGAGAGTTCCTTTTACTCCACATCCGCGCCAACATTTCTAGCTGTCTGTTTTATTTATATGGGCCATTCTTGCTGGTGTAAGATGGTATCTCAGTGTGGTTTCAATTTGCATTTCCCTGATTATTAGTGATATGGAGCATTTTTTCATATGCCTATTAGCCATTTGTATCTCCTCTTTGGTGAAGTGTCTTTTTAGTTCTTCTCCCCATTTTTTGACTGGGTTTATTGATTTGTTTTTGTTGAGCTGTAGGAGCTCTTTGTGGAGCTTTGTTATTACATCCTTGTAACTTATCTGGAGGGCAAAATTTTTCTCCCAGTCAGTTAGTAAAACTTTATCACTCTTGTGGGAGGCAAAAATTTTTTCCCATCAGTTGGGCTTCTTTTTGTTTTTTTCTGTTGTCTCTTTTGCTGTGCAGAAGCTTTTTAGTTTGATGTAGTCCCATGCTTATATTTTCCTTCATTTTTTTTTTACCATCTGTAGATGTGTCCAGAAAGGGATTTCTGAATTATAATTCATGGAGGGTTTTGCCCAAGTTTTCCTCTATGTACGTTATGGTTTCAGGTTTGACATCTAAGTCTTTTTTCCATTTTGAATTGATTTTTGTACATGGTGTGAGGGAGTTGTCTTGGTCCATTTTTTTACATGTCTTAGTCCAATTTTCCCAGCACCATTTATTGAAGAAGCTATCTTTGCTCCAACGTAAGTTTTTCACTCCTTTGTCAAAGATTAGTTGACTATATACGTGTGGTTTTATTTCCGGGCACTCAATCCTGTTCCATTGGTCTGATTGTCTGTTTTTGTACCACTACCAAGCTGTTTTAATTATTATGGCTTTATAGTGTAGTTCGAAGTTTTGAATTGTAATACCTCCATTCCATTCTATTTTTTTCTGATCAGGAGGTTTTTTGATATTTGAGGCCTTTTGTTATTCCATTTGAATTTCAGTAATTCTTGTTCTATCTCTTTAAAAAATGTCATTGGGATTTTTATCAGGATTGCATTGAATCTGTAGATTGCTTTTGGTTGGATGGCCATTTTGATGCTGTTAATTCTTCCAATACATGAGCAGGAAATGTCTTTCTATTTCTTTATGTCTTCTTCTATCTCTTTTAGCAGTGTTCTAAAGTTGTTTTTTTTTTTTTTTGTATAGTTCTTTCACATGTTTTGTTAGATTTAATCTCAGGTATTTAATTTTTTTTTTTTTGGTGTGATGGTAAATGGGATGGTTTTCCTGATTTCTTCTTCTATTTGACTTTTTGCATATAGGAAAGCTACCAACTTCTGTGTGTTGATTTTGTATCCAGCTACCTTAGTGAACTGGTTTATTGTTTCAAGCAATCTTTCTGTGGATTTTTTAGGGTTATCTATATAGAGACTCTTGTCATCAGCGTATAATGATAACTTCAGTTCCTCTTTTCCTACTTGTAGCCCTTTATGTCTTTCTCTTGCCAATTGCCCTAGCTAGAACTTCCAGTACATTGTTAAAGAGTAGTGGGGAGAGTGGGCATCCTTGCCTGGTTCCAGATCTTAATTGGAATGATTTTAGCTTATCCCCATATAGGATGATGTTTGCCATAGGTTTGTCATAGATGGCTTTTATTATGTTGAGGTAAGTTCCTTTAATTCCCAATTTTTCAAGGGCCTTAATCATGAATGGATTCTGGACTTTGTCAAATGCTTTCTCTGTGTCTACTGATATGCTCATGTGGTTTTTGTTTTTCTCTTTGTTGATGTGGTGTATTATGTTAATTGATTTCCTGATGTTGAACCATCCTTATGCCCATAGGATAAATCCCACTTGGTCATGGTGAATAATGCTTTTTATTCATCATTGGATTTGATTTGCCAGAATTTTGTTTAAAATTTTTGCATCCATGCTCAGTAGGGAAATAGGTTTATAGTTTTCTTGGTGCTGTCCTTATTTGGTTTTGGTACGAGTGTGATGCTTGCTTCATAGAATGTGTTTGGCAGTTTTCCTTCTTTCTCAATTTTTTGAAAAAGCTCTAGTAGTGCAGGTGTTATTTCATCTTTGAATATCTGGTAGAATTCATTTGTAAAGCCATCATGTCTTGGGTTCTTGTTTTTAGGCAGAGTTTTGATGACTGCTTCAATTTCGCTGCTTGTGATTGGTTCATTTAAGTTCTCTATATCTTCTTTGTTTAATTTTGGATAGTTGTATCTTTCTAAGAACCTGTCTATCTCATCCATTGTTGTATTTATTTCCATATAGTTGTTCATACTAATCTCTTATTATCCTTTGGATTTTGGATTTCTTTTGTATCTATTGTAATTTCTCCTCTTTCGTTTGTGATTCTATTTGAATTTTCTCTCTCCTTTGTGAGCTTTGCAAGGGGCTTATCAATTTTATTTACTTTTTCAGAGAACCAGTTCTTGGTTTTGTTGACCTTCTCGATAGTCTTGTTGGCTTCTAGGTTATTTATTTCTTCTTTTATTTTTGTTATTTCTTGTCT
This sequence comes from Uropsilus gracilis, assembly GCA_004024945.1. Taxonomy (NCBI): domain Eukaryota; kingdom Metazoa; phylum Chordata; class Mammalia; order Eulipotyphla; family Talpidae; genus Uropsilus; species Uropsilus gracilis. Next base: position 28,981 of record PVHY01005499.1, read on the forward strand.
TCTGCTGGATTTTTGGTTTTATTGTTGTTCTTTTTCTAATTTTTGGTAGATTGGGTCTTTTTTTTTTGGTTAGTTTCTTGGTTATTGATATGGGTCTGTATTGCTATGAACCTTCCTCTGAGATATACTTTTGCTGCATCCCAGACATTTTGGAATGTTGTGTCTTCTTTGTCATTTGTTTTAAAGTAAGTTTTAATTTCTTCTTTAATGTCTTCAAGTACCCATTCTTCATTTAGTAGCATGTTGCTCAGTCTCCAAGTGTTTGATACTCTTCTTGCTTTCTTTTCATTGTTGACTTCTAGTTTGATACCTTTATAGTCTGGAAAAAAGTCGGTATTATTATAATCTTTGTGTATTTATTCATGTTTGCCTTGTGGCCTAGTATATGGGCAATTTTAGAGAATGATCCATGTGCATTTGAGAAGAAGGTGTATTCTTTTCCTTGTGGGTGTAGTGTCCTGTAGATATCTATTAGATCCATTTTGTCTAGGTATTCTTTTAAGGCTTTTGTGTTCTTGTGTACATTTTGTTTTTTGATCTGTTCTTTGTTGAGACTGGGGTGTTGAAGTCTCCTACTACACATGTGTTTTCATCTATATTTGTTTTTAGTTCTCTTAGTAGCTGTCTTATGGATCTTGGTGCACCCTCATTTGGTGAGTGCATGTTGATAATTATTATGTCATTTTGGTTGGTTAACCCTTGAACCATTAAGTAGTGGCCATCTATATCCTTTATCCTTTTTTAATTCTGAAATCTGCTTTATCTGTATAAAAATGGCTACTGCTGCCTTTTTGGGGAGACCATTTGCTTGTAGAATTGTTTTCCAACCTTTTACGTCAGTATATGCTTGTTTTTTGGAATCAGATGTGTTTCTTGGAGGCAGCAGAATGTTGGGTTCTGTCTTTTGATCCAATCCACAACTCTGTGTCTTTTGATTGATGAGTTTAGCCCATTGACATTTAAAGTAATTATTGATGTTTGAGGTTCTAACATTGGGTTCCTGGTGGTCATTTGGGGTTCTGTTTTAGTTTCTTCTTTTCTTTTTATTATTTGTTCTTTTTATTCTTCCATGGGCTTTGGTCTTAGGCCTCTTGCAGGAGTTCTTGGAGTGGAGGTTTGGAGGTAACAAATTTTTGGGACTTTGTTTGTCTGAGAAGGTTCTAATTTTTCCTTCATAAAAGAAGGACAGTTTTGCTGGGTAAATTATTCTTGGTTGGCACTTTCTGTCTTGGAGTGTTTTGAAGATGTGGTCCCATTCTCTCCTTGGTTGGAGTGTCTCTTCTGAGAAATCTGAGGTCAGTCTAATTGGTTTCCCTTTGTAGGTTATCTGTTTCTTTGCTCTTGTTCTCATAATTTTTTCTTTATCTTTAGCTCTTGGAAGTTTTACTATGAATGTGTCTTGCTGTGTTTTTTCTTTCATTAAAGTAGTTTGGTGTCCTTTTTGCTTCCTGTATGTCTATTTTCATTTCTTTCTTCAGATTTGGGAATTTCTCCTCCATTATTTCATTGAAAAGACTTTCAGATCCTATGTCTTTCTCTTACTTATTCAATTACTCTTATATTTGTTTTCTTTAGGGTTTCTGACAGATCTCTGATTTTTCTCTTCTGTCTCCTTACTTTGCTTTTCTCTCTTTCTCTTTCTCATTCTCTCTACTTCTGTATCCTCTAGTGTGCTGATTCATTCTTCTATTTCTTCTAATCTGTTTTCCTGGCTTTTCTCTGAATTTTTGAGCTCTTCTATTGCTCCTCTTATACATTTTATCTCCTGTAGCTTCTTATTTATGACTTCAATTTCATTTTTCTGTTCGTCAATGATATTGCTCATTTTGCTGCATTCTTTTCTACATTTTTCTGCTACTTCTTTTATTTCATTGAAAGCTTCTAACCTCTTGCTTTCCCTTTTTTCCCCTTCTTTAGTGGCCTGAGTGATTTTATCATGTTTCTGAATTTTATCATTGATTCTGAATTCTTTGTCTGACATATAAAGCATTTCTTCCATGTCATCCATGTTGGTTTCTGTAGATTGTTTATCCTTTAGTGGTGAGTTATTTTTCTTAGGGCTTGCTTGAGCATTTGTATTCTTCCTCCTTCCTGTGATTTCCTTTCAGACTTGCTCTACGTATTGAGAAACTACTGCTCTAGTATTAGATGGCATGTTGAAGTCTATCTAGTTGTGATTAATTCTGCCTTTGTGCTTTTGCTGCTGTGGTGATTGTATCTTGTTTCCATTGGCTCTATTGGGGGGACAAGTTCCTTTTCAGAGAGTGGATGTAGTGAGTAGATGTGGTTTCTATTGTATTGTCTGTCTTCTTTTTCCGTTGTTTCTCCTTTTTTAGATTGATGGATCTTAAATATTTTTTAGAGCCTCCAAGTGTCTAGGGCTTGTTATATAGAACTTTTTGACTGGGGTGTCTTGACATTCTTGGGTAGTGAGTGTCCTTGGTTCTCTAGTCTGCGCCGGTTCCATGCACCAGTGCCTGTGCTTCTGGACTGCTGGAGTGCAAGCTCTTCACTGCCAAGTAGTATTTCCCTGGGCCAGTAAAACTCAGTCTGTGCCTCAGCATGAATAGCAGAGGCTTATTCAGTTGCAAAGCTTGCAGCCCCACCCTATCTCCCAGGTGCATAACCTTGGCAGCTGAAAGTAGTCTGGAGCTGGCTGGAGCCCTCACCTGAGCCCCACCAGGATGCTGGGGTGTGAGCTCTTCACTGCCAAGTTGTATTTCCCTGGACCAGTAAAACTCCAACTATACCTGTTTTATTTCTCTTCTCCGCTTTCTCTAGAAAGCCTGGTGCTTCCATTCACTTCCATTTTGCCTCCCAGCATCTAGATATGGCATGTTGTTGGGCAGTATCAAAGCACCTTCCAGTGTGATCAATTAATCACCAGCACCGCTGGAGTTCCTACTCTATGAGTTGGAGGAAATGGTAGATAAAAGTATCATGCCAGGATACAGGAAAATTTCACCTGCTCTGCTAGTAGCTACTGTGGAATACAAAATAAGCTATTTGCCTCACACTTTCTCATTTTTTATGCCCACTCTCCTTTATGTCTTTGATTTCATATCCATTTCATTCTTTGCTCTTTTCTCTTGTTACTGACCTCTTTCCTTTCCTCTCCCTTCCCTGGGACCTCACCTCCACTTTGAATAAAATCTTTCTCAGTCTACAGTTCTATTTGCTCCTGGATGAAATAGGACTAAGGAAGGGCAAAAATGTCCTTGAACATCTCATCAGGGAGGAGGGATGATACATGGCTTTATAAAAGAAAAGAGAGCTGCTTGCCTTGATTACTCCCTAGAGAAACTTTAGAACTTAGGACATTTCAAATTGACGTAAAAGAGCTACAAGCAAGGTTACTGGCTGCTACTTCAGTTCAATCTGTTTCCATGGGGGGAGCTCCTCTCAGGGAACTCTGGCTTCTTCCCTGCATTGCAAGCATGAATGCTGCCCAGAGGCACTAACTACCTCCCCATGCTCCTATCTCAGCTTTTGGGCAGCAGGGTTGATGAAGGCACTCCACAGCTGACTGCCCCATAGCTCTCATGATGCTGCAATTGGCCCCAGTGCCTCCTGCTGTGTTCTGTGAAAGAGACAAACATGCCCTAAAGTGATAAGCCTGGTTGTACCTCAAAATAATCTAGGGAGTATGTAAAAAAATCCAATGCCAGACTCACCCCAGACATTCAGAATTAGATTCTTCAAGGATAGATTTTAGGCAACCAGCCCATCTCCTCCTAATCTCTGAAAGCCACTGCATGGAAAGAACTTTGCATCTAGAAATGGCAAGGCCTTTAAACGTAACTCAAAGGATGTTTTTGGTCAAATATTTTTTACTTCATTCACTTCACATCTCCTACCTAACAATTAAGGTGGATATATTTTTAATCTACTCTACACATTTCTAAACAAGCAAAACAAACTCAACTCATAGGAAGGTGGATGCTAAAAACATTCATGGGAAAGAAAAATCAAATGAGAGCAGAAAAACAAAAGAAAAAAAGGGGAGCCAACAAAGAGAAAAATCAGAACAGAAAGGGGGAAAAACAAAGGTGGGGGGAAGATGGAAATACTGGTTGGGCTGGGAGCCCAGGCTCTCAAAGTCCTGAGTGGTTGGTCAGCTCATTCCTAAGTATGACCTGCTCTCTAACCAGCCCCAGGCATGTAGGCCAGCACTAATCTGCATGGCTGATTTACCAGGCCAGCGTCAGCAGTGGGGAGCTGGAACTACCTTGCATTCTTTGAAGTCTCTAGGCAAATGGAAAACTGGAAAACCAAACATTTCAGTCAATTCCTTTGTCTGTACAGGTAACAAACAGCCTCTCTGCTCCTCTATGCTATCAATAGAAAGGATGGGATGCCCTGGGCACCTCAAGCTTTGATTGCTGGGAATAGCAGAACCATGAGTCAGACATGGGGATTTTCCTAAGCAGACATCGATTAAGAATGTTACAGACCTTTCCTGTGCCCCATCCAATGGCACATTTTATTTATTCTCATACATGTTGTCATTTTAGAATCCTCTACCAATTCCCTCTCTGCACTCCCCACCTTGCTATGCATTAGTTACCATGGAAACAATGAGACCTCAGTGGGATGGGCACAGCCTACTTGACTGATGCAAAAAATAATTTTGTGCAACAGCTGCACAAATAGCCATAATGCACATCTATATATAATAATAATGATATATTATACATGATTTTAAAATATAGGACTTGAGGGAAATTCAGATAATCAAAGGAACTTTCAAAAGGACACAACACACACATTCAAGTTAAAATATTAAGAATGAGAAACCAAGCACACTCACTAGTCTGTGCATTGTAACTTGGAATAAAAAAAAGGAAATATTGGATGAGGGACCGCCAGGCCAGAATGGAAAAAATGCTGGCATGGTGGATAGGAAAACCAGATTTCTGCCCTGGGCACACCCCTAAGTCTGCACATAACTGTGTGTGTGACTCAGGTTGAGCTACATTCACTCTTCAGGACTATTTTCCCATCAATTGAGAGAAATAAATAAAGTGACCTCTAAAATAACTTTTTTTTCCCCTTTGTACACATCCTCAGATTCTAACCCTGCTTAATGGAGGTCTCATCTGTTTCTATTTTTTAACGTATTAAATTTTGTGATTACTAATATGAATATTACATTATCAACTATATTATAGGCATTTTTCCATTCTCTTAAGCTGTTTGTTATATATTTTTGGTAAACTTCATTTTGAATAAACATCATATTTTATATATATTAAGTTTTTGATTCACAAACACCATATTTTAAAGTTCTCTCCAGATGTATTCAAAGCCTTGAGATTTAAAACTCAGAACCCCAGAAGTCTCAAATTAGCGGTTCTCTTCTATAAAGCTATGTATCATTCTTCCTCCCTAATAAGATGTTCAAGGATGCATCTGCCCTTCCTTAGTCTTATTTCATCCAGGAGCAAATAGAACTATAGACTGAGGAAGGTTTTGCTCAAAGTGGAGGTAAGGTTCAAGGGAAAAGAAGGAGAGGTCAGTAGCAAGAGTAATGCTAGTAATGTGGTTTTCTTAAAAGGTTAAAAAATACAAACTGATGCTATTTCTCTTCAATAGGTGAATTTACTCATTGGTTCGTTTATCTTTGCAACAGTCATATTAAATATCCATGTTCTATCAAAATCTAACTTTTGCTGAGTTCTTCAAAAAGTTGAGGTGTTAAGATTTGTGTTGAATATCATTTTTTAACTAAAAGGTCTCATATTATGAAATCATACTGGAATATAAAGGAGACATGGCCTTTGTTCTCACTTCTCAGTGGTCTTATCTCCTAACCAGAAACACAAACCCAGAATGAACCCCAAAGGACAGTCCTACCATCACCCAGGCATTGGGCCAGTGTTGCTTGATTCCTTACATCCACTTCAACAGACACACTGATGTGGAAAAAAAATCTATATACATTTCCTTCTGCAACTCACATGTTCTTATTTAAGAGAAAATAAGGGTGTACTACATGGGTATCCAAAAATTCAGGATTTAAGAGATTCAACCTAGAAATTTCCCTAGGGTTCTTTGGGCCCTACCTTATTCTCTCTCAAAGACCAAAGGTCAATGATACTCCAGATTCAAATATTATTTACTGGATGTAAATCACTTCTATTTTTCTAGTTAGGATGCCCTAGGACTGTCATGTTGGGTGAGTTTTATCAGGATTTTAACAAAAGTCTAAGTAGGAACCACCCTGACTCATTTGCTCTATTTTCTCTTTATAAAGATGAAAATGGGGCAACAGAAACCCCTATTAATCAAGGGGGACTGTGTATGGCTTGTTTGGTAGTAATCCATATCAACTCGACCTGACACAGAAGAATTATGTCCTTGATATGTCAGTTGAGGAAGTGATTCTTAAAGAGATGAAGTAACACAGTCCACTTGCTTTCCAAACATAGTGTTGTGTATGGCAATTAATATGTTACCAAATGCCACAAAAATGCTCTGTAACAAGATACCCCAAAATACAGTAGCTTAAAGGAAAGATATTAGAAGTTATTTTAATATGTATTTATATTTTTATAGTTGCTCCTAGTTTGGGTCTTTCTGCTGATCTTGGTCAGGCCTGTTCATGCATCTGGTCAACCGTGGGTAGCTAGTTACTGTCATCTGTGCTCGCCTGTCTGTCATGCTGGGCTCAGTTTGGAGGAGAGCCAACGTGACATGTTTTGTGTGGAAGATCCAGCAAGCTGACTTCATTGTTCAGGAGTTATTACAAGAGCAGCAAGACTGCAAGCCCCAGTGCATAAGCATTTGTCCGGCCTCTGCTGTGTCATACACATCACATATGTGAAAAGTCTATAGGCCAAATTGAGTCATATGGCTGAGCCATGCATGGAGCAGCATGGCAGAATGCCCTCCCACAAGGAGAAGAGTAAAAATGAGACCATCAGTGCAAGCCACATGCCACCAGTTACCCCCATTCAACACCCTTTGCACCTCCATAGAAGAAGTAACATAGATGGTGAAATTGTATCCTGTTTTTCAGAGAATTATTTAATGTCATGACTTACATATGTGAATAACTTTGACAAATCTATGTTTGATAAACCTATGCTCCTATGACAAAAATGAAAAATGTAAGTTTTTTAGTTAATATGTAGATGAAAGACCTAAATAGGACCTAGCTTTAAAAAAAAATACATGTAACCTGAAAAGAAAATAAATTATTTTTTAAATTTTTTCACAAAGGTAAGTCAGAATTTCCTTTAAAATTTAGACCAAGTTTGGACTAAATAAGAAACCAGAATCCAAAATTTCAGTTCTTATAAAGCCAGATATTTATACAATTTCTTAGAATGCTGTCCCATTACTGCAAATCAGCTAGTTACAAAGCAACCTTTGGAGTGAGCATAAATTGTAAGTTTTTTTAAAGAGGAGATAAAATAAGTGTAACCACAATATCTGGGTTACCTGGGAAAACCCAGATCCCCATGGCAGTATCAGTTGTGACTTTATGACACTCACATGCTTAGATGGCACCTTGCCCTCCCAGCACCAAACATCTGAATGCTTTGAGTTTTATAGACCAAACATTTTGGATGCTTGACCACATTTTTCCATTTTCCATCTGGAAAAGAATTAACACAGTCTGAGGTTTGTCTCTCAGACTTCCTAAGATGATGACCTTGAATGCCTTAGAAAGGCTGCAAGGCAAACCAGCACAGATGGCAATGCCCACACTTAGCATCCTACAGGCTTTCCATGTTAGGTAGTCCAGAGCATTAGGGTGGGAATTAATGGAAGAAATAAAAAATGGAATTGAGAATCTCTCCTATACCAAACTGTAAAGCAAAAGTGCTGGTGTTGACACTTTTACATATACATTATAACCTAAAGTATCATTAGTCGCTGTTTTAGATTTGGGGAAAATGAAGTTCCATGTGGTTAAATAACTCATTCAAAGTCACACTTGCAGCCTTGGGAAGACTGGAAACATATCTGCCACATAGATATCACTACTCAAGCTTCTAAGTAGATGCACACAAAACTTAGGATACAGAGCTGTGATCATCTGTGTCCCTGTAGGTGTGGATACATCCTTCTTCCTCCTAATCTTGCACTGCATTGTCCATATGAGAGAACTTTGGGCTCATTGGTGACACCAGACACAGTCTCCTCCCCCTGAGTGACCAAACTCAAATACCAAGAAAAGGAAAACAAAAACCTCTCCCCTCCACTCTACCCCAAACACCAACCTTTATTCCTCACACAGGGTAGGTAGAGAAGCTGCTTCCACTTAGAAATCAGGTTCACAGTGACTATCTCAAAAGCAAAAGTTCCATTAACAGAAAAACCAGTCTATCAGAGGAAATTTCCATTTCTATTGTCGCCAGCATCACTAGGAAAATATGGAAAAAAGCAAAGGTGGGTTTGAGAGGACAGAATAGATGTTTGTGCCCAGTCATGAGAACTCCTTTTATTCTTTCAGTTCAAATGTTGACTAAGAAACACATAAATAAATCCAGGAAAAAATCAAGTGCAGACTCACACTTTAAACCACCCAAAGTGAAAAGCCCAGACTCTACAGTTTGATTTCATTTTCTTTTCTTTCTTTCTTTCTTTTTTCTTTTTTTTTTTTTTTTTTTTTTTTTTTTTTTTTTTTTTTTTTTTTTTTTTTTTTTTTTTTTTTTTTTTTTTTTTTTTTTTTTTTTTTTTTTTTTGAGACTACGTCTCGCTATTTTTGCCCATGGAACCTCAGGCTCTCGTTGCCTGGGGTACCACAGACTCAAGCAATCCCGAGCCTCAGCTTTCCAGGTAGCTGGGATTACAGGTACACGCCACCACACCGAGCTGTTCTTTTTTGGGGGGGACTAGGTCTCGCTACAGGCCCCGGCGGGACTTGTACCACAATCCCTAGCCCTGGTCGCTTCATAGGCTGAAGCTTACAGGCACAAGCCACCGTGCCCGGCCCTGATTTCATTTTCAATATGACCACTGTTCACTTTACTTTCAGCCCAATGAAACAAACCTTGATCATTGTAGTATCCTCACTGGAGCCTCCCAATATCAGAGGACTTGGGAGTTGCCTTCCTTTCTAAGGACAGTGTCTGACCAGAGTCATCACACTGTGTCTGGCTGACCTTGGTAGAGTTTGGCCTCTGCCTGCCTAGTTTCCCACTAGATGGATTGTGAGAATGTATAATTAATGGAATTCTACTCAACTATTTTAAAATATGAAATGCACCTTTGGGGACAAAATAGATGCACATTGAGGTGATTATGCTAAGTGAAATCAGTCAGAAAGGAAAAGGTATACCACGGGGCTTCACTTCACTGTGAAATATAAAAAACCAAATACATATGTGTAGGATAAATGATTTGGTCAGGTTTTTTCCTCCATTAGCCTGTGGCTAGCACCTGTGATGTCATACCCTCCCCATGATTGTGTATGCACCTGGGTCTAGTGGGTATGTGCATGTGTGAGTGGGTACACCTGAGACTGGGAGGAAGGGCTAAAAGGGCAGTGTCACCCTGAGACAGAGCACACAGAGAGATGAGCACAAGCATGAGTGAGAGCACAAGAGAACTCTCGAGAGAGACCAGAAAAACAAGTGTGAAGATCAATCAAAAAAGACAAATTTGATGCATTTGTGATAGCATGATGGACCTAGAAAGAATCATGTTAGCAAAAATAAGCCAGAAAAAAAGAGAGAAATATTGGATGATCTTACCTATATGCGGGATATAGGGAAAACAAACTAACAAAAGGACAAGTAAAACTTAAAACTAACAAACTCTCAGCAGAACTGAAGAATGGGGGGGTAAGACTGGGGGAGGGGGTGGGCACAAGAGATTAGCATAATGGTTCACAGGTGACAAAGTGGTGGGAGAACCTTGGGCTAGGCAACAATGCAAAATACATATATATATATGTATATATATGTATATACATATATATTTAAAATAAAAAAAAATTTAAAAAAACAAAATTAATTATAAAAAATAAATATAATAAAACTGTCTTTTAAAAAAACAGTGTGAAGATTCCTGGCACCCTCTCCATGGCCCTGGCCCTAGCCGTGACCTTGCACTGTCCTGCCTGATTCATCTGTGTAACTGCTATAACCAATAAAGAACCTATGTAGACTGGCAAGCCTGATGCCTGCCCCAACAATTGGCAACAAATTGGTTGCAATACAGCTAGTGTCAAGGTTGCTATGGTTTGATGCCGAGAAAGAAGACACAGATGATGGCATAGATGGCAGGATTCAACGCAGATGATATACATATTTGACTCTAATATCTATTCCTTAAGCTATACTAGCAAAGTACAGCAAGAACAAATCTTAGACTTAATGGAAAATTACTGGTTGCTAGAAGGAACAGGAAAGACGGAGAAGGGTATTAGGGAAGGAAGGGGCATGGCACTGGGGGAAGTTGGTGAAAGGTGAGCAAAGCATTTGCACATATGGAGGAATAATAACATAATTGCAAAATAAAAGACATGTAAAATCCAACAAATTGAAAGAAAACAAAACAAAAAATGCAGAGATTGTGAGGAAAAAGGTTCCCACTCCCCTCAGGAATGTTACACACATCCAGGCAAGAATAGCTGTGTTCCATCTCTGCTGAGAGGCATAGAGGGCCTCTACGCTCAGGTGGAGTTTGCCCAGTGACTAAACTAACCCTCTTATACCCTCATAAAGTCAGAGAGACTAGGAATTATGAAATAGTGGGAATATCACTTTACCTTTCCAAACACTAGTTTCTTGATCTATACAATGAAAAGAAAATAAAGCACACCCAACCCATAGCAGTACAGAGAACATTAAGCTCAAAAACTAACAAATGTTATTTGCTTTCTTTTTTTTGAGTTGATGAGAACAGGGATGAAGCTGAAGACTGATGGACACAATCACAGTATTGGTTACTATCTTTGGAGTCAGGTGTGTCCCAGACTCATGTTAGATAATTCCCACCCAACCTTTCTCTCTCAGTCCCTACATCCTAGCATTGTAAAGTAACTGCCAAAAGGTGAGCTGATGTATAGCTTCAATAAATAAGGCTTTGCTTAAGTTGACTCCCCAACAAGAGAAACTAATAAAGACAGGTTATTAGGTGGATTGTGTAGTAAATATTGGAACTGTACCTCCAGGGGCAACAGATTTATTCTAGGGTCAGGGACTTTTCAGTGAATGATTCACATTATTAGATTGAAAGGAATTACTGACTCCCAAGCAACAATATGAATGTTGAAAAACTGACATGCTTAGGGTAGTAAGCATTAGATCCTTAACCTATACTTGACAACCAAAATATTGGAGGGTTGAGGTCAGTAGAAACTGGTCCTTCAGGAGCTACTGGCCTCCAGGAGCTTACATTCTAGATGACTTACCCTTGGGGTGAAGTTACAGTAGGGAAAATAGTTTAGAATCAATAGGTTAGGAAGTATTCTCCTAGTAGAAGAACAAGGAGTCAATCTTTCTGTCAGGCAGTCCAGTGATAGCATTAAAACCATATTATTTTAGCTGGGCATGGTGACACATGCCTGTTGTTCAAGCGCTGGGAGGCAAGAGGCTCAGAATCGCTTGAATTTGTGTGTTTGAGACTACCTCGGGCAACTAAGTGAGACCTGGTCTTCAAAAAGCATCTGAGCACCGTGGCGGGCACCTGTAATCTCAGCTACCTGCGAGGTTGAAGATGGGGATTACTTGAGTTCACGGTACCCCAGGCAATGTAGTGAGACCTAGCCTCAAAAAAAAAAAAAAAACACAAAAAACCTATACTATTTTACATTCCCATTGGCCCAGCAAAACAACTTCATGAAATGTACTCGTCATTGTATATGTAAATCATCATGCATGAGCATAAAGATTAACTCATAAAGTTATTTACTTATAAAGTTGTTCATTACAATGTTGCTTGAAACGGTAAAAAAAATCACCCAATGAAAAACAAGGTAAATAAATTATGGTACATTAATTCCTACAGTGGAATATTATATGGTCATTTAAGTTGATGTTCTATGTATATATATTAAGTGAAAAGCACAGGTTATAAAAGAATACTCAGAATAAGAACTCTTTGGCTGTATATAATATGGGATTATATCAATGGTATAAATACCCAAATGAAAACCAGCCCTCTTGGGGCTTTAAAACTTCTCTCACATTCAAGACAAAACTGAAAAGCAATGAAAGACATTCCCAAAGCTTCCCTGTGGCTCACAGTTGCAAACATTCCTTTTAACACTTTACTTTGCCATGCCTTTCTTTCCTCCAGATTTTTCAGCATACTCTAGTTTCTCTAGCTTCCTCTCTTTTCTCTTTTTGATCTTGTTCATTCTCCAACTTCCTGCCTTTCTAGTCACCAATCATTTCTGACTAGTGCTCTCCTCTTCCTCATTTCCTCTCCCTCCTCTTTTCTCTCACTTTCCCTTTCCTCATCATTCCCATTTCTCACCCTCATTTTTGTGCCTTCTATCAAATTCCTCCCCATCTCTTATTTTTTCCTTTTTTATGGGGGCTGCTTATGCCCTTTCTTACCCTGACCATCTTGGCATCTCTAATGTCGCTTATTCACCTATCTTTTGTACCATTCACTCCACTCAGGATAACAAAGATCTTTCTTCTCAGAACAGGAGAAAATACAAATACATGTGATGTGTGGTGATGTATTTTCTTTGCTTGCCTTTTCAAATTGTCTTTAGATTTGTAAAATTTAAGTTAGGTGCTAAGTTACAGAATGGTGAACTTCATTTCAATGGTAAAATATACTGGACACTGTAACATTTAGAAGCCTCATCATTTTCTCTGAAGGATTGACAAAGTTCCCTGTGAGTCTTTTAAAAATTTATGCTATGAAGTAATGAATGCCTTCCTGCTAGATACAGGGCTGCCACCATGTGTCCAGGATGTTTCCAGGAGTACCACCTCTTTCTTGGTGAAACACTGAGGCTCTGTGGTCTCTTTTCAGCTAAAAATTGCCATCTTTTCTTCTAGAGCGATTGGCCCACCAGTTATTGGCTTGCCAGGAAATGACAGGCTTCTCTGTAGCAAATACACTTTGAAAGAGTTGCCTCCCATATCAAAGTGTGCTTTGGAATGACCTAGGTATTCAGTAAAAATACTGTATTTACCCACTCAACTGTTATCTTTCACTTTTACTTTTCAAACACACACACACACACACACACACACACCTCTCCCTTTACAATTCACCATAATAGTTATGATTGTATTTCTAGCATTCTTTTATACTCCTGACTGTGAACACGAGAAGGGCAAATTCGTGTTTCTAACAAAGTCTTCCTAGTAACAAAACTGCCTCTAGTGATGAGGGACCAGTCATCCCCCACTTTCCCCATGATTAGAAGATGTACCCATGCAAAATAGCATGTATAAAACAGTCCCTTGTCATTGTCCTGGTCATCACTGTCACTGTCTTTCCAGACAGACCTGCACATGCCCCACCTCCCAGAGCTCTCCTGTCCCTGTGCCCAAGGAACCAGAGCAGAAACAGGAACCATGTTCCCTGATGCTATTCTGCATCTCATTCTCCAGACCCAAAAACACTGCTGTGTGTCCTGGCATCTCACAAAAGTCTAAAGAAAACAGACTTTTTTGCTTTTTGTTCCTGGCCTTCCCACTGGAGTTTCCAAATGTCTCAGAGGCTAAACTAAGATCCAGATCCCTGCCCTTCCCCACTACCCATATCTTTCTTTCTCCTATTGCTAAACATCTTCCCCTTCCTTCAATAATACAAAACATGTGTAGGAACCCAAGCAAGTATTTAGGCCAGGAGGTAGATGCTAGGTAAATCTCTGGCAGAAGGTGGGTCTTCAGTCTGACCCAGCTGTCACATCATCACTATGCCTTTCTGGGTCTGTGTGGAGATAGTAGCTGCAGATTAAAAACTTGGGGCTATGAGGAAACCATACCAATAGACCATACCAGTAGACCAGTGTTAACAAAAGGGCAAATATGATGGATTTTTGTAATTCCCTGCAAGAGAATGCAGCAGAACTGATCTACGTAATTTCCTACCTCAAGTCTCAAAAAGAAATACAGCTTCCACAAAGTCTTCTCACTTGAGACATGCATCTTCAGAGCTCAGAGCCCCTATGTAAGAAATCTGACTACCTATGTCATCAAACTGAAGAAATCCCATGGAAAGCAGAGGAGATACCTGAGGGGTGCCTGGTGGTCAGGTCTACATACATGAATACATGACATGAATACATGACATGAATACATGAATATTGAGGTCATCAGAAGGCACTATGGCTGACAAGTGGTATATGAAGAAATATGCTGTTCCTACTATCCTGTAGGTGTGTGAGCAAAATAAATATTGTCATTATTTTAAACCATATTTGTTTCTCCATCTTAGTTATCAGCATAATCTGCAAACATGTGCTATGAAATCCAAGGTCCCTGGGAATGGAGATTACATATCTGTTCCCACTGGATGAAGGAAGTGACTCACTAACTCCAGTGAGGGATATTTGCTGGTAAGAGCAGAACAGGAAGAGACAACAGGATCCATATCAGGACTTCTTTCTGGGCCTTCAAGACTTGTCTGTTTTTGCCATTTTGAGACCTATGCTATTTGCATATGTAAAACCAGGAGCAACAGTTTCTTTGGAAAACAGGAAAGTTTATACCCTGAGTTTTGGGTTCCAAGGTGCAGACAGGATCCTGCCATCTGCACTGTCTCCTACATGGTTTTCACAACAGCAGAAGCCAGGAGTCATGATTTTTATTTGAATCCCCTAAGTGAGGATTTGAGAACAATTGATATATTGAAGATGACCCCAGAAAATATATAGGAAATTAGAGGAATGAGACAGGAAAACCACCAAAGAGAGTAACACATATCTTATCAAGTTAGTTGACACCATGGGCAAGCAGGACTCAGTTCTGATAAGAATTTCTGGAAGAAGGGTAGAACCTGCATCTGAGTTGTCCCAATCAAAGAGTAAGAGAACTGGAGTATCCACCGAGGCATCCCACACAAGTGTGAGTATACCAGGTAGAATGGAAACCATTCCCATCAGAAAACCATTACTTACAGGTGAAAAATAATTGCAGATGGGGCCAGGGAGTTCATGGTTTCCACCATTGTGAGACCAGACAAGGTCCAAGGTCTCTACCAGAGTGGAGTAGTGGGAGCTATCCTTTGTCGGTTCCAAAGAGACAAACTCAGTGAGAAGTACTCAATAAGCACTGAGTTCTGAGATAGGGACTTGGGGGGCAGGTTAAGAGATGAGGTAAGAGATGGGTGGCAGGTCATCAAAAGTCATAATCAAGATTTTGGATTTTGCTGAGTTAAAGGAAATACCATGGCATGGTTTGGAGCAAAATGACACAGTCCAACCTATGTTTTTAAGAGGATAGTTTGAGCTGCTGTGCTGAGGAAAGATGATGAGGAATGACGGACCAGCTAGGAAACTGCTACAATACTGCAGACAAGAGGTGATGATGGCTCAGATCAACATGGTGTCCATGGAGACAGATTCTAGTTTGTTCTGAAAGTCAAGTCATCAAGGGTTGCTAATGGTTGCTTGTACGGTATGAACAAGAGAGGAGTCAATGGTCACTGGAGATATTTTGCCACAGTTGGCAGGCAGACAGCAAAGACTGGCAAGTCCAGTATGCATGGGAAGGACCAAGAGCTTGTTTGGAGATATGTGAGAAGCGGGATGCCTGTTAGACATCTCAGCAGAGAGTACAAGTAGGCAGTTGGATAGACAGACTTGAAGTTCATGGAGGGAAATGTCAACTTGAGGGTTAAAATGGATGTACTAATGTCATTAATTTGGTAGATACCTCTTCCGTTCTTGGTGATCATCAATGAATAGGTTCAGACAGTTTCTGAAGTTTACAATAAATCCTATCAGTAGCCTTATAGGAGTCTTTTCTTGATATTCAGATAGCCAATAAACTTTAGTAGGGAAACATTTCCAACTTCTATTTGGCTTCCAAATTCACCTATATATAGTTTTCAGTCCCTCCTTTCCTTACTCCAATTTATTGCTTCTCCACAGCCTTGTCTCTTAGGAGCTGTCCCAGAGAGGTGACATCACTGAAAATCACTACCTAAAGGTCACTTCATTCTCTACCATTCCCTCTGCAGAATTGGTATACCTTTGACCTCAGGCACTGACCCCTCAACATTAATACCAAGGACACAGGGAAGGTCAGATGAGCAAACACTATTCCTGTGCAACATAGAGATTAACCCAAAGATCAGGGTACATTCTGAGATGCTCCAGCTGAGGGACCCCAGCTTGCCCCCTTTTCAGGCCCCTGGGAGGGAGACAGGAGAAACTCATTGCTCACAATCGAAACAACCATCATCTCCTCTGAATGAGTGATTGACAACAGCATCTGCCCCTGACCTGGCCTATGGGAGAACTCTGTAGTTGGGTCCCTTAGTATTAGGAAGTAACATAACTTTTTGAAGGGCCATTTGGGCATACTTTGAAGCATATTAGCAAAGAACCTGTATCCACAACCTCTCTGATACTTGGAACTGCTGAACTTTTATGTTTTACGTGAATTGTTCTTGTCCAAGAAGTCCTGCATTTCCAAATGGGAACATGGTGCATCTGCCTTAACACTTGGCCCTTGGAAATGTGCCACATCTCCCACCTATTAACCATGATCTAAAACAGTCTGGCCACTCATGCCTGCTTCCAGTGAGATGTAAAACAAATAGTTGGATGATTTTGTCTGAGCAATGAAAGCTGAATATGTGCTGCAGAAACATCACCCCAAACTCCATACACAAGAGACCACATCTCCCACTGAATTTCCTTTCTTTTCTCAGAAGACTGCCACGTTGTCCTCCTGCTCCTCTATATTTAACATGACCTGTCAACATTTATTTTGGGTGTTCTTCCTCTCCCTTGAATGATTTCAACCCTAGTTTATTTGGAGATTCTGTCAATCTTTTAAAAATGTATATACCCTTTCCTCTTTTTTTAAAAGTAGTTTCAGATATTTACCACAGGAACAGTAACACTAGAATGAAATTTGAAATGGGAACTCCATTTTGATCACTCTCTAAGATAAGAGCGGGGAGCAGAATGGGCTCAGTGGCCTGGCAAGTGAGATGGTGGAGGCTTGGGTTGGCTCTGGGGTTTTGGGAAGATTCTAATGTCTCTGCCACTTTTTTTCTCACCAACAAGATCTGGAAGAACAAATGTTCTCCTGATTAAGCAAGAGGCCCTATGGTGTGCTGAATTTCATGGGCTATGCTAACTATACACATCTCTCTTCTCTCTAATTCAGTTTATGAGACCTTAACTATAGTCTTCTAATACTAATGGTTTTCATTGCTGGGGCATAGCAATATTCACAGTAACCAAGACACAGAAACAACCTCAGACTCAGACAATGTATGAATGAATAAAGATGTCATGTGTTATACATATACATGTGGATATATACCCATGAGATATAATATTTCATATACAATGGATATTATTCATCCATGAAAATGAAGGAAATCCTATCATTCATGACAACATGAGTAAACCGAAAGGGTATTTTGTGAAATGAAATAATCAGACAGTAAAATATAAATACTATATGATCTCATATGTGGAATCTAAAACAAAAAAGAAGTCAAATCCATATACACATAGGACAGAAAATTTGTTGTCAGAGGGAAATAGAGTTAATAAAGAGATAGAAATTTTCAGCTTTAAGATTAATGGTTTGAGGATTTAATATAAAACATGTTAACTAGTTGATAACACTGTATTATATAATTGAAATTTGCTAAGAGAATAGAAATTAAATGTTGTCACCAAAAAAGGAAAAGCAATAATAAGTGCTGGGCTGAACAACACCTAAAGCAAATGTCTTTAAACACTTTCTGATACCCATGATCCATAGTCCCTCTCTACCTCCAGATAAGGTCTGACTCCAAAGGAGTGGGGAGATTTTATCCATTTCTGAGCATCCTTAAGAGAAAATCCCTTACAATTCAAGTAGATTAGGAGAAAGAAGAATATGCAGAGGAGTAAACTTTTCCATCAACAACTCTTTGGTCTACAGGAAAACCAGGTTCTAGGAGAGAAGTTTAAGGCTGGCATGGCGCTATTCCTGAGAACAGAATCTGGCAAGGAAAGAGAAATAATCAAAATGAAAAACAATAGCAAAAGAATGCCTTCATTCATTGAAGAAATATTTTAAAAGTGCCAGACCCTGAAGGTTCAGAAGTGAAGTCTATGGAGTACAGAAGTCATGGAGTTTGTGTTTTCATAGGAAAGAGAATGGTAGCAGACCAATAAACAGAGAAAACATAAGGAAAAGTTAACCTAGAGATGGTCAGGGAAGACTTCGGCAGGTAGATAAAAATGAGTTCAAGATGGGAGAAAAGGGAGATCTCTTAAGCACTGTGTGTATAAATACCTAAGGTTGGGAAGCTGAAAGAAATATAATGATGAAAGCAGCATGAAGATGGGTAGGGAGCGGGTATGCTTGTTTTGGGATCACTTGTTTTTCTTACAGTTTGGGAAATAGTCATAATAAAATTGAGCCTACTAAGGACATTGGTTTACAGCCACATGTCACATAGTTATTGATGGTTTCTCTTGTCAATTTGTTTAAAAATAAAAATAACTGAATTCTAATTCCTTCCATTTGGGAACTGTTCAGTTTGCCCAAACTATGCATTCCCTGTCTCCCTATATTTGTAATATTGCCTATATCCCATCTATAAATGAGGCCATCCAGTTTTTATCTTTTTTTTCTGTCTTATTTCCACTAATATGATTCCTTCTAGGTCCATCCATGTTATCACAAATACATCATGTTTGTTTTTTTGATTGCTAAATAATATTCCATTATGCAAACATACCACAACTTTTCATCCATTCAAACGGTACTATGTTTGGGCTCACACTCTAGCTGCTCTTGGTTTCTGGAGTCTGAGTTGGCTGCTGGAACAAGAGACACAGGGCCCAGTTGAATTGGTCACCTAGTGCCCAAATGAACCCCCCAAAAGTTCAGATAAGCAGATCCAAAGCTTAAGAAACTCCACACCCCAATTCAGAGACTAAATACATGGTTGTTCAAGCCCTAAATTTTTTAATCTATTTGTTATGCAGTGAAAGCTGAAGAATTAGAACATGGTGAGGGAAGCCTACTAGGGATAAGGAGACATCTTACATAAAGAGCCACTCACCCTTAGTTTCTAGAGAAAATGAGGGCTGACCTGGAATGTTGGTCTGACCAAGGTCTGAGATATTCAACAATTATCAGCTTAAGTCTAGAGACCAATAAATTGAGGAATAATAAGGATAAATAACCATAGGAAGTTCTGTGTTGGTGTAGACAGTTACAGAAATGGAACTCTTAGAGGTTTTTATTCTGCAGGAAACCCAAGCCTGAAGGAGAATAAATCCTTCAAAACAGAAACACGACATCCCATAGGCCTAGATAAAGGTTGGAAACCAAATGAGGACCTTGTTCTTCTAAGTCAATGTCAGAGATGAGCAAGTGGGCAGAAGAGAGAGGAACGTGCAGACAAAGAATGAACATACCCCTGATCCTTCCCTCCATGGAACCATCTGAAAAAATATCATTTTCATTTTTCAAAATTTGAAAATGAAATATATTTCAAATTCAGGAGTTAAAGATCCCCTTCCAGTAGGAGTCAAAATAACTGTTTTGGACAATACAAAAAATATTGGAAAAAAATATACAGGAGCTGTACATCCGTGGAATCAAGTAAAACAGGCCATGTAAGGACACCATTAGGCCTGTCTTGCCTGACCCTACTCCTGTGTGTCCAGAAACTGCAGAGACTCAAACTCAAAAGCAGAGGTGTCTCTGTCTCCCTCAGCTTTCTTTCCAAAAGCAGATCCCTTGAGCCCGTTATGAGTCTCTTTCTAGATATATGCATCCTGAAATTTATCATAATAGCCAAGAGTAGGAATTGACCTGCCCACCAACAGATGTTTGCATAAAGAAGATGTGGTACATAAGTAGATAGAAGATCGATAGATATTGATGACAGTCTAACAATGAAATATTGTTTTTCTCTAAAAGAAATAAAATCCTGTAATTTGTCATAATATGAAAGGTTTAGATGGTACTATACTTAGTGAAATAACTCAGATAGAGAAAGACACGATATGATTTCACTCATATGTATAGGTAAATAGAAAAAACAGACACATGAATGAACTAAACAAAAGAAAAATAAACTTTAAACTCTAAGACAAAACTGTTGGTTACTATTAAAGGAAAAGGTGGAGGTGGGTAAATCAGGTGAAAGGGGTTGATTTGATGATGAAGAATAGAATTACACATACTTAATCCAGTAAGTACAGATGTTTATTGTAATGATATACACTTGAAACTTATATAATGTGATAAGACAATGTTACTTCAGTATAATTTTTTTTAATTAAACAAAAATGTTCTTCCTAATAGCCACAGAATTCTTGTCAAGGCCTAGCCTTTTTCCTAGACTAAACATTGCATGACAATTCTTAAAGACATCTACTTACACACACACTCACATTAATCATCTGGAAAAATGCAACCTAGAAAAGGGACTACAATAGCAAAATAACTTTAGAAAATAGCCTTCCTTCAACCAGAGGCTCCCCACCTGAAATTGTTGGTCATTAGTAGTAGCCTCAGGAACCTACTGGGTTCCATCTCTCTGACCCTGTGAGGCTAGATATTAGCTTTGTCCAACCAGATTTCTTAAGGGTCTTCTGTGCAGCAGGTCTGGGGAACAAGAACATGCAGAGAATCAGGTGGTCTCTCTGCTAAAGCCAGTGAAAAGACCTGGGAATTCATCTCCCTGCAGGTTAACAAGGGCACAGTGTGCCCATATTCTGCTTACCTATACTCATCAGCACATGCCACACAGCTGCCAACACTCTTCATGGAGTCTGATGTCCTGGTGTGAGTCTCCACATCGGACCTGGACCTGGTAACAGAACAATCGGAACCCTTCCATCTCAGGTCTTGTCAATCCACTGTTCAGTGTCCCTCTGCCACCATGACATCTCTTTGCCTTATCCACAAGGGAGAAGAAATCAACAGCTATAAAACAACTCAACTCTCAACCAATGATGAATGCTAACTGGCAGGTAAATGCCCCATTCTCCCACTGTTCAAGCTGAATGGGTTGGGGAAAGTTCTAACCTAGACACAGAGCTCTCAAAAAAAATTCTAATTATAAGTGATGTTGAACATTTTTTAATATACCTTTTGAATTATTTTTTGGAGAATTGTTGTTTTAGTTATTCTGTCCATTTTTTAATTGGGTTGTTTGTTTTGTTTTAGTTAAGTTTCATAAGCTCTTTATAGATCATTGATATCATCGCCTTATCCATTATAAGATGAAAATTCAAATCAAAACCCCAAGATACCACCTCACTCCGGTGAGAATAACCCGCATTTAAAAAACTAGAAACAACAAATGCAGGAGGCAAAGGAGCCCTCTTACATTGCTGGTGAGACTGTGAACTAGTCCAAACATTATGGAAAGCTGTGTGGAGGTTCCTCAGAGCATGGATTTACCAATTTTGAGCCAGCAATTACACTCTTGGGAATCTCCCTAAAGAATAAAAAAACACAAATTTGAAAGGAAACCTGAACTCCTATGTTTATTGTAGCAATATTTACAATATCCAAGATATGGAAACAACCAAAAAACCCCAAACAGATGAACGGATAAAAGATATGGTACATTTAATTGATGGAATATTACTTAGCTATCAAAAAGGCAAGCTTCCAGAATGAGCTTAGGATCCTATACGCCTGGCACTAAATCTTTGGCCCACCCCAATTCTTCAAACACCCTGACTACCTCTTTATCCTCAGCCAGGAACCTGGGAATAGGCTTGGGACCCTGACATGGTCTATGCTGGCATCTGGAATTCTAGTTATGGAAGTCCCTTTCAAAGCCTAATGGTCAACTCTGCAGCATCTAACCTCCCACCTCTCTTCTTTGTGATGTTATAATGCCATTAGATTTGATGACTACCCTTTCTTTTCTGAACTTGAAGCCCTGGGAATCTATGCTTTCACTCAGTGCACCCTTGGCCAATTTAGAGGCCATTTCTGCTCCATTCAGTCTGGTCCCAGGTGTAGTGCTGGGTTATGAGGACAGCAATGAAGAAGCTATTTCTGATCTAGCAGCAGACTTAGATAAGAGCATTGAGCAATTATAACCCACTGTGACTGGTTCTATGATGGGGGAGTCCAGTGTCGTGGGAGCACAGGAGGGCTTCAAGAGTAACGTCAAAGCTGTGACTAAGAATTCACCAGGGGAGGAGTGGGAGGAGTCACATGTGTCTGGCTCAAGAGCAAACTCTATAAAGCCAGAGGGGAATGAAAACCTCTCTACCAAACCCCATGTTTTAGAGCTAGGAATTAATACAGGAGCCCGATATTTAATGACACATTCTCCTTTCACTGATATTTGACTTTAAATTTTTTAACTTGTGGGTGGTCAGCTCACAAGTGAATTTTGTTTAATCATGGAACCCTACCTCTGAGTTCCTCCCTCTGCATCATTACTTCTCTGCAGGGGATAAAGCCATTATCCACAGAACCATTTAGAAGACATTGGCCAAGGTGCAAACACTCTAATTTAGGCTTTTGTGTGGGCTGTTGTAAATCTGAGTTCTAGGGTATTGTGGGATTTCATTGCTAAGCTGTTTTCTTCAGATAAAGGGAAGAATGTTTGAGTCAATGGATCATAAAATCAGCAGTCAGAAAGCTGAATCTGACTATGATGTTGGCCAACTACCAGTCCTAGATCCTATGTAGTCTTCACTCTAGAAGAATGGCATATGTAGAAAGTTCTGGAAAAATGGGCAAGAATTCCACCCAGTCTACCAGCTCTAGCAGTCCAGCCAGCTCCTCTCTTCAAAGAGTTGCCTCATCAATCATGATAAGCCCCTTCCTTTTGATGTGGCACCTGTGAGGGTTTGGGTTAGGTCTACCCTTTGGTACAATGGGTCTTGAGTAGGAAATTGCTCTTCTTTGCTGTTATGCCTTCTCTGAGTTTCTCTCAAACCTATAGGGTTGAACCAGGAATGGAAAGTGTTTGCTGGAAGAAAATACAGAGTCGGTGATCATAATTAGGAGAGCTGGACAGCAAGATTCAGTGAGGACAGCAGGAGAGGAAGATTGTACTCTTGACCAATCCACCTGTGATGGATTGACAGAATCTGAGAGAACATTGAAGTATAGAAGGTTTTCTATGCAAATCTGACCATTTGAAAAGGGAAAGTTTATCCACACAAATATTCTCTCTTTGGCCCTCCCTGTCACCTGCCCCCCCCACACACACAGACAAAATGGTTGTCTTCATATCAGTGAGGAAGCTTACACAGTCCCACAAGGTAGCCACCTCCCAGAGGGTACCTTCCAACTCACTGGAGAAGGACATCATCTGTCTTACCCAGAAACGGTGAAGAATATTGACTAACACAATGAATCTGAATTCAGTCCTGCTAGACAGACATACCATCGAGTAGCCATGCCAAAAATTCAGCCTAGGATCAGGGTTTTACCAAAAATGCTTTAAATTGAGTCCTTTCCTATTGTCTTCTATGCCACTATCTTGCTTCCTCTTGTTGTTTCAGGGGACAGTAGGGTGTTATTTCCCCATGTCAGCCTTATCTGTTCCCCATCTTCTACCCATCTCTAGAAGATACACTCAAACCCTCTGACACTCCCTAATGTCTGTGTTTTCCAAAACTGTGCAGTTCTATGATTTTCCCTTTCATTGTTTCTCCTAAAAATTCACAGTATTTTGTTTTCATGGTCACTAAGAACCCCGCCCAATGGTTACATGATGTTCCTCACAAAAAGGTCACAGAATACAAAACACTGGACCCTGGTACTCCTGTAACTGCAGTCATAGAGGCAAAAGTATCACTATTTTATATCCACACACCAAGGAAAAGGGTACAGCATCAGTTTGAAATCAGGTTCTAATCAACCACTTCTAAGAACCAAGGGCAATAACCTCTTTCTAGAAACCGAGACTGCACTTCCCTCAGGTTTCCCTCAATCAAATCTTTGCCAAGCATCTTACTTCCTACACTATCAAAAAGGAGTCTGTGTCTGTGTATACTGATGCATGTATTGATTTAACTATTACTTAATGAACTCATACCAGAACTAGAAGATTGTCCAGAAATGGGAACATCTAGAGTGGAAATCTGAAAACTATAGCAAAAAGCCAAACTTAAGCAGTTACTCCTTTTTGAACAGCCTACAAGCTAAGGATTTATTTTGTACTTTTTAAAAAAGGTTACATTATAAGTGGTTATATAAATCCCTACACAATATTCTCATTGTTGCTTCTTAACCGGCAAAACCAGAAATATTTATTTTATGGTCCTTTAAGAAAATATTTGCCAGTTCCTTTCTAGAACACTGTTAGTGGAGCCAAAGTGACAGAAGGAGAAAATGTGAATATCAGAGTCTTTGGGTAGCAGGTGGTACACATTGTGTATTTGGAAAACCTTGTTCTAGTCCCATGATCAAGGAATTTCAGCTGTGTAGCCTAGAAAAGCCTGTTGTACCTAAAAGGAACATCAAGGTCACATTGTTTCTAACAATAGCAAAAAAGAAAAAAAAAGAGGGGGCCATTGATAACTAATTTGTGTATATAAGGATGATGGAAATTTGCACAACAGTAAGAAAAAATTACCTAGACCTAGATATATATTGTTACTCAAAAATATAATGTTGGTTGAAAAAAACAAATTACAAAATGTACAGTATATTCTCAAGCTGATTGCATAAATTTACAAATAAAAGTTCAAAATAATATTTCATACTGGTTTTAGGTATAGAGATATGTGTAGAAAATGTCAAAAAGTGGACTGCAAGAATGAATGCCACTATTGCCTCTGGGAAGATAGGAAGAGGATGTACAAAAGAGATTAAAAATGAGTCAGGGATGACAGCCAAGGGAGCTTCAAATCTATTATTAATGCTTTATTTTTATACATTCAAAGAAGTAAAAAAAAATACCAATATAAACTCATAGTTGGAAGTCAGATACCTGTTTTATTTCATTGTTATCTTCCAAATCTAAAGATCACACTCTAAAATTACTATTGATTTGATTTTCTCCTTTCCACTACAATTAATTTAGTTTTGAATCCAGACTAACTAAATGATAGTATAAGGCTATTAGAAAAAAGGGCGCACAGGTATTTAAAATCTTTCATACACAGTAATCTGAAGCAATGGGTTTCAGTGTTTAAATCAACTTTATTGAAGTATAATTTACTGACAACACATTTCATCCATTTTAACATATAGTTCAATGAGTTTTGCTAAATACACACACCCATGTAACAATTACCACAATCAAAACACAGAATACTTCCATTACCAAAGAGCTCTCACCTCCTTCCCCCAACCCTTGGCCTCCAGGCAAACACTGACATGATTTCTGAGTGGATTAAGTTCTTTTTTCACAAAATGTTCCCCTCAAGCAGACACTTGAGGGGAAGCCCAAGAAATAAGTTCTGTGAAGTCTGAGCCATCCTGGCTGAAATACTGGAGGACAGCAGCAGTAATCCATTTGAAAAACCACAGAAGTTCAGTAGTGGTTTCCTTTTTCCCAAATCTGAGCTCTGCTTTTAACATAGAATATTTCTTATAACATCACATGAGAGCAATTGCCCTTTTTTTACCTCTTGTGTATGTGCATGCAGATGCCAAAGCCCCAGGAATCATTAGCCCACCATCCATTCCATAAAGCTCAGTCTAATTTTTAACTTTACAGACAAGAAAACTGGAATCCTGAGCCAAGGAGACTTACTTAAACACACAACTAGAGAGTACAAATCAGCCCCAAGTGGTCATCTGGTCAACTCTCATGGAGTTCCCACAGCATATCTGACCTGTCCTATTCTACCATGCTATCCTTAGATGTAATAGTGATATGCTGTCTATCTCCCCTCCTGCCCCAGGAACATGGTGCTGGATGAGATCAGGGGTGTAGCATCACAGAATGTTGGGGGTAGAACAGGCCTCACTCTCCAAGGGCTCTGTGGATTAAAGTTGAGGAGAAATTCAGGTGATAACGTCTCCATAAATCAAAATGGTGGTCAAGGAATTGTCCTTCTGAGGGAGTCATTGGTCAAGAAGAGTGAGTTGTGGTGCAATGCCAATGAACAGGGCCTGCTTCAGTTCCCTGAACACTTTAAATATTCAATAACTACCTAACTTCCTTAAAGGATGCAGTAAGTCACAAGTGAACATTCATTCCCATTCTAACAATGAGGAAATGCAAAAAAAAAAAAAATCTTCCAAACATAATTTTTGAGCCCATTAGAGAGTTGAGGTCACAAGGTAACCAAAAAAACTAAATTCCAGAGAATGGGAAGTTCCTCCGAGATGAAACATGACGCACAAACCATTTCGCTTTTATCAGAACACAATGTGCGGACAGAGGAGTTGGTCTACTAAAAAGTAGATGAAAGGAATTAGCTAAATTTCAATGAATTCTAAAGTCAAGCATGGACCAGCATATCAGTTTAGAATTTCTGGGAGCCCCAAACATAGAGCTCACCGTCACTCACAAATTTTTTTGCCATGGGCACATGGAAAAGAGATGAGACCAGAATGACTGCCCACAGTGGTGCAGTTGTACAAGTGGTAATCTGCTGACATTGCAGTATAGTCACAACATTTCAACATGTACATAAGATTCCTTCAGATGAAGCAACAGCCTTTAGTTGCTGGAGCAGAGGAAGAAAATAGTCTTGAGCCTAGAATCCTTCACCAATGCAAAGCAGGGACTTGTTATTGTTAAGGGAGGAACAGAAAATTCTCTTCTAAACAGGACCGTACACAGATATAAAGCAGTTTGGTTTCCACTGGAGCATAAAGAAAATGTTAATAAATCTGCATCCTGAAACCCATATGAACAACCCTTGCCTAAGCTTGGAGTTAGACAAATTCCTACCTCTAGTTCCCACTAAGAGCACCAAGTAACAAAAAACAAATTCCATTACTGGGGGAAGGTCAAGAGTGTGGAGAAACTGACCATCACACAACTACTACTGAAAGCTGAGTATAAACAAATGTTCTCCAATTGCCACATGAAACACAAGGTTATAATGGTCTGCTGATAGAGGAAGTTAAAGCCTATGGGAACAAAATTAAAATCCGGTTCTTAAGAAGTTGACTCCTTCTATATCTAAGTACTATTTAGTCTCTACTGTTTCTCTATAACAATGTCCTACAAGTACAAAGAGAAGAAAGAACAACCTATTGCAGAGAGATAAAACAACAAACAAATTCTATTACTCTATTAGAACCAGACCATGATGAAATCCAGTTGGAATTGTCAGATGTGGACTTAAAACAGTCAGGAAAATGTTTTAATATGTTTAAAAATATAATGGAAAAAGAACATGAATCTTACAACACTCGGTGTTCATATACCTAACAATATAATTTCAAAATATATCCAATAATAGCACAAAAATGAAAAGAAAAACAGACAAACCCACCATTATAGTTGGGGGTATGAACACTTCTCTTTTGATAATCAATAAAACAAATAGATAGAAAGCTGTTAAGGATACTGAAATCTGTACAACATAGGAACCTTTAATCCAGTTTAAGTTTATGGAACCTCCTTCCCAAAACTCTACTATACTCATTATTTTCTAAAGAACCTGAAACATTCACTAAAAAGACTATATTCTGGGTCATAAACAAATCATAGCAAATTTAAAAGAATTAAATTCATAGAAAGAAAAATATATTCTAAATACAAAATCTGTACTCTAATCAATAGGCTTAAACTAGAAATTAATAATAGAAAGAAATCTAGAAAATTCTTAAATATTTAGAAATTAAATAATTATAAAGTAGGGAGAAGGAAGAGGAAAGGGGGGAAGTTGAGAGGAGTGTGTATGGGGGAGACCAAAGGGAAAGCAAAAGAGAAAGTTTATCAAGGAAGTTAGGGAGAAGAGAGAGAAGACTCAGCATGATTTGAAATATTTTTTATCCCTAAAAAAATAGATTGTGGGTGACCTTTTATAGAATATTTTAAGTCTTACATGAGAAAATACACTAAATTGGTAAAACTAGATCCAGGAGTGGTTGATCTTCTAACTAGTATAATTCCAATATTAGAGAATTAGACAAGTCTAACACCTAAATCCTTTCTCCTGTTCACACTTCTCAAAAAGTAAGTCCACAGGTCCATATATGCTCCTAGTGGATCCAGACATCATCAGATGGTATCCCTGTTGAAAGTAGATATCCTGCCACCATATCTGACAATCCACCTCCAATTCTATCCTGCTTGCTAGACAGTTCTTTGTAAATACAGACTCACCTCTCACAGCTTTTAACTTAAAGTACTATGTTTCCATCCTCTACCTCCAGGGCCTTCAACAACCACCCAGATAAGCCCAGCATAAGAGCAAAAAAAAAAAAAAAAAAAAAAAAAAAAAAAAAAAAAAAAAAAAAAAAAAGCAACCTAGATGGAAAGATAGTCAGCAACTGCTGAAGGGGAAACAAATGAATGGCTACATGGCGCA
This sequence comes from Uropsilus gracilis, assembly GCA_004024945.1. Lineage (NCBI taxonomy): Eukaryota > Metazoa > Chordata > Mammalia > Eulipotyphla > Talpidae > Uropsilus > Uropsilus gracilis. The sequence goes on from PVHY01005499.1 coordinate 57,530, forward strand.
GCATCTTATCCTTCAGGGGACATTGTGGTTCTTAGAGATCTTAGCAACTCTCTGATTCCATCTCCTCCCCTATATCATCCTTTTTGCTCCTCTTCCTCCTGAGACTACTTTCCATTCCAAAACTACTTATACCCAAGTCCTGATCTCAGGCTCTACTATTAGAAAATAATCCAAATCTATTGCTAAAGATTCAGGTCTGCAGTATTGTCCAAATTTGTTTATACAGAAGGATCTACTCTTACTGCCTGAGAACAGAAGGGAACAGCCAGAAGCACTAGGAAGGACCACTCAACTTGTCATTCTTTTTTTTTCTTTTTTAGAAATATAAGCATTTTATTGGTTAGTACTATAAAGAAAATCTTAGTTTTAATCTGTTGGTCTCTTTTTTTTTATTGAGGTGACATTGGTTTATAGCATGATATGTGATTTAGAGATCTGGGACACACCCTACAGGTGTGTGCATAATCCTCCACCACTGTTTACTGGGCCTCCTCCCAACTTTTCTCTTCCCCCTTTCTCTCCCTCTCTGATAGTCCCAATTCTACATTTTTAGGGTTTGTTATTGGTTTGGTTATATCTGACCCTTTATTTTGTTTCTATGCGTTCTGCATATATGTAACACCATCTTTTTTACAATTTACAATTTTACGATTTGTCTTTTTCATAATTTACTTTGCTTAGCATAATTCCCTCCAGTTTCCTCTATTTAACTTGCTCATTCTTAAGAGATAGACTTACCACTAAAACCTGAGGCAGGGAAGTAGTAGAGTGAGCACAGCCCTCATGGGGACCAATTAGTACTTTTGCATTTTTTCCACTAACACTATCACCTAGAGGAGCCAAGAATATGAAGTTGAGCAGCCAACTGTCCTTGAGGTTATCACGGTCCCAAGCTTCCATCAGACACACACAAATATATACCCAGTGCAGTGTCTAAAATGGGAAATCACATCATGACAGGTTTTGGATCTGGATAGTCCTCAAACTATCTTCCCAAGCTTGTAAGAGTTAGCATCAGGGCCATTGTGCCACAGAAAGGAATAATCCTGATGACTATAAGCAGCCAAGAAGCAGGACAAAGTCTGACTTGGAGCACTTCCCCAAGCATTGTGGCCAGCTAAGATCTCCTCCCCTCCCTATCTACTCTGACCTTTCCTAGTGAGTCACCTCTTCTTCCCCCAGGCTGGCCACCTATCCATCAGAGGAAAAGACTTCCCTCTCCCATTTAGGAGCCAAACATCTTCATAACACTGAATTTGGAGTTATTCAGAGACTCATGAGAGGATTCTCAAGGTAACAGTCAGTAGGAAAGGTTGGAGCTATTCAATTCTTCCAGGAAGGCCAACATAGAGCCTCTTCAAAATAAGGCAAATAAGGCACACAAGGGATTTTTTTTAAGAGGAGGGACTGTGATAAAGAAAACACAGTTCCTACTTTCAATGGAATTTCAGTCCAATGGTGCAAATGGCACCATTAAAAGCACAGGAAAATAATGCTTTGGGGCTTTTTCAAACAGGTTTTCAGTTATTATCTCCAACACAGAGATTGGATTATCTCCAACACAGCACTCCATAAGTGCCACAGGTTGTACTTATGGATCCAAATTTTCCATCTAGAAAACTGATGTAATGCTGTCTGAAATTGAGAAATCAAGTTAAAATCATCATATCAATACATGATATTTAGCAAGAGCTTATTGTACATATAAGAATGGCTCATGAATTGGGAGCTTTCAACTTTAAAATCAAGGTGAAGCTCAGGGGCATGAAGATGCAAGATAGCATATAAAGTGAAAATGAGGAAACTTTAACCTTTACAATGATTGGTTATCACAATGGGGAGGGAATTGGTTAAAAGTAATTAAACTCACACCACTTATAGAAAAACTATTTAAATTTCTTTTATGATTAAGGCATTTATAATAAGAACAAAATAAAATGAAGTTTTCTGAATGTCCATGAAATAAGCTAAAATTAGTCTTGCTTACATAGTTTAAATGGTTTTATCTGCTCGGAGATTAAGTCCACTCTCCATTTTGTATTTAATTTTAACAACAAATACTAAAAAACATAAATCAATGAGAAAGTTAGTGAAATTCTAATGTGGTTTTTCTGAGCTCTGCTCATGCTCCAGAAAAGCCCAACCTTGGAAGTTACTTCTTTGTATGTCAGACCAAGCCTGTATTCCTCCCTTCTGCTGTAGGCACTCAGGCTCCCTACTGTAGGCACTCAGCACCCAGGGAGTAGCTCACTCAGCATACATCCGCTAAAACTGTGAAATCATACCTCACCCTAGTTATGACACTAACTCTAGACACCATGGAAATCTTTTCTAAAAAAATCTAAAGCTGATTCTCAGCAAGATGCTATGATTAAAGATGGAATGAGACCTAATTTCTTCCTCCTCAGCCTTGAGATTAGATCCTTAGTCACCCCTAATATGTTTAGTTACATTCATCTGGAATTTTCTGGTCATAAACAAATTTCTGCTAATAAGATGCTTATCTCAGCATATTCTCAGGTTGAGGTAGATTAAGAGTCTCATGCTCTACCGACTGAGCTAGCCAGGCTCGGGTTGAGGTAGATTAAAGATGGCTGCAAATTCTTCAGTATTGTGCTCATGGAAAAGTGGGGGAGTCTGTGTTCCACCCCATAATTCTAGATTGGCCATAGTAATTTCCCAGTCCAAATGAATGTGACAAAATATCGTGTTCTGAGAATTCAAAGTCTAGATCATAAGAAGTTCTATAGCTTCTGTCTGGTCATTAGCAACCCCCTAGTGATAGTCTCAGAACCCAAATACCATATTGTGAAGGCCATTTGCACAGAAAGGTCACATAACAATGCTAAGGTAACAACCTCAGTAAACAGCTTGCTTCAACTTCCAGGCATGAGGCATTTGGATATTCAGCTAGTCAAACTCTCCATCCTAGACACTGTCCATCAGATTGCAACTGTACAAAGGACCCTGAGTGAAAGTTACCAGATTAAGTGCATTCAATCCACAAAACATATAAATAAAAATCATTAATTTCTGTGTCACTTTTATCCAGCAAATAGTTATTTGAAAGCTCCTAACCTCTTACTTTCCCTTTTTTCCCCCTCTTCCTTGGCCTCTTTGAGTGCTTTTAACACAATGATTCTGAATTCTTTGTCTGACATACAAAGCATTTTTTCCAAGTCATCCATGTTGGTTATTGCAGATTGTTTATCCTTTGTTGGTGAGTTATTTTTCTTAGGGCTTGCTTGAGTATTGATATTCTTCCTCCTTCTTGTTTTTCCTTTCAGACATATTGAGTGACTACTGCTCTAGTATTTGATGGCATGTTGAAGCCTATCTAGTTGTGGTTAACACTGCCTTTGTGCTTTTGCTGCTGTGGTGATTATATCTTGTTTCAGTTGGCTATTTGGGGGAACAAGTTTCTTTTCAGAGAGTGGATGTGGTAATTAGATGTGTTTCTTATTGTACTGTCTGTCTTCTTTTTTCATTGTTTCTCCTCTTTCATATTGATGGATCTTAAGTATTTTTTAGTGCCTCTGAGTGTCTATAGCTTGTTGTGTAACCTTCTTTGACTGGGGTGTCTTGATGCTCTTGGGTAGTGAGTGTCCTTGTTTTTCAATTCTACTTCTGGGCTTTTGGGGTCACCTCCAAGTTGTCTTTCCCTGGGCCAGTAAAACTCAGTCCATGCCTAGCCTGAATGGCAGAGGCCCATTCAGTTACATAGCTTGCAGCCCCACCCTGTCTCCCAGGTGTGTAACCTTGGCAACTGGAAGTATTTGGGTGCTGGCTTGAGCCCTCATTTGAACCCCACCGAGCTGCTGGGGTGGGAGCTCAGAGAGATAAGTGAATAAGTTGGTTACAGGGTCAAGGTGGCTCTCCTGACCCACGATTCTTTATTTCAGCTGTATGACCACATTGTTTCCCCATCTGTCCTGGAGCAGAGCAGAGTCTTTAATACAATTCTGTAAGCACAACACCTTTCCTGGCATAATTACTCCAAGAACCAAGGAGGAATATAGCTTGCATGAATTAATCTACATAAATTCATCCCATTGCCTAGAGAGGCAGGCTTCTAAATGGTGCTCCTCCTGATTTACTCATTGTACCTATTTCAACATCTACTATGTGCCAGGAAATGAGTTGCATATAGATTTAAGGGAAACAAGCATGAAAAATGTGAGTTTTCTAAATAATCAGCCCAGGCAGGATCACAGACATAATCTGCTACAATGCCATGAAATGAGTATTCTGACAGCATTATCTAGGAAGTGTCATAGGTACATCAATGAGCTTCTTCTGGGAAAGTAGAGCAAGGCTTAAGAGAGTGCTGACCTTGTTTTGAATAATAAATAGGAATTGTCAAAAACAAGTATGTGTTGAGAGTCTCATCAGAAGGAAAGAAAAGATAGATACAATCAGGGGTCAAATTCGAAAGGATAGTTTAGATCTTCAGACATTCTGGATAAGGAATGAGTCAAAATGTTTATGGAATGAGAAGCTAAAGTTGAACAAGGTAAGATTTGCCTATGAACATAAGCATTTGAAACTGTAATCCTGTAGAAAATTCAGACATTGTAATAAAATAGGAAACGCTTCACAACAGAGATTATGGCAATAGAAAGAATAAATTAGAACTGTGTATGTCAGTTTTGCTATGTAACAAAACCTCCAAAATTGTGCTGGTACAGGACCATTTATTTCTTTTGAATTGTGACTTACTTAGAATGGTTGATCTAGGTTGGACTCATGTAGCCTTGGCTCCAGATTATAATTGGGGTGTTAGTCTGCTTCACATCTCTCTCAGCCTCTTTGGATTAGCAGCTATCCATACAGTTTTTTCTCCAGGAAATGACAGACGTAAAAGAAGCCCAACCCAACAGCACAGACATATTTCAAATGTCTGCTCACATCACATGTGTAAACAACCCAATAGTCAAGGCAAGTAATATGATCAACCACTATATTAAAGGTCAGTCAGTCACCATGAGGCCATGACAAGAGGATGAATGACTGTTTTACTACAAGGGAATGAAGAATTGATAACAATGATGCAATCAGCCACAGCCAAGAGAAACAGAAAGAAACAAAATCTATGAAAAGACATTACCAATGTTAGGACATAAGGTACTTCAGAACAATGTCAGTGACACAAGGTAAAATAACAAGAGAGAGTATCAATGAATATGAGAGAGGTAGCAGAAAGTGATATCTGTGATTTCCAGCTAAGTGACCAGGTAGTAGATGATTGTAAGAGTGAGGTCAGAGGTCCAAGCAAAGCTTAGGCTTTAGGTGAGATTATTAAGTAATTTGGTCAGTGAGGCCACATAAGGAAGTTTGGTAATCAGCTCAAAATTAGTTGGGGGCCTCAAAGGAGACAACTGGGTTAGATGCAGTAATATGGGACTTAAATATATATTTGTCTTATAAAATATGGTAATCATTAGCCATATACATTATTTAAATTTATTAAATTTATAAAACAGTTCCCCAAGTGCATTAATTACTTTTCCAGAGCTCATTAGTAACAAGCCACAAGTGGCTGATGACAACATGGATGAAAGGAACATTTATGTCATCAGAGAAAGTTCTTTTGGCCATGGTTACATAGTGATTGAAGATACAAGTAGTTAAGATGGAAGAATATAAGATTGGGTGACCTAGGGGAAGACTGGCAAGATTTGAATGAGAGACAAGTTTGGTTGTTGGAAATACTTACAGGAGGGAGGACAGATATGAACCCACACTTAAACAGATGGTCCATTTACGACAAGGGAACTAAGAACATACAATGGAGAGAGGAAATTCTATTCAACAAATGCTGCTGGAAAAATTGGCCAGCCACATGAAAAAGAATGAAACTAGATCACTATCTCATACCATGCATTAAAAATTAACTCAAAATTGATTGAATATTTGGAAGTAATATTTGAAAACAAAATTATTAGAAAACATAAGCAAAGCATTCAAGGCATTGGTTTCAGGAATGTCTTTGTGGATTTGACTCTAATGGCAAGAAAAATAAATAAACTAATTGGGGCTACATCAAATTGAAATCTTCTGCACAGTGAAAGAAACTATCATTAAAATAAAATGACACCCTACTGAATGAGAGAAGATATTTGCACACATCATATATCTGACAGTGGACTAACATTCAATATCTATAAATAATTCATACAAATCAACAGAAAGAAAACAAATGACCCCATCCAAAATTGAACAGAAAAACTAAATATACACTTCCCCAAAGAAAATAAACAGATGACCAACATGCACATGAAAATATGTTCATCACAACCTATCATCAGAGAAGTACAAATCAAAACCACACACAGCTCAGACATGCAAAAGTGGGCCATATTTTAAAAAAATCAGTTTTGGAAAAGGTGTGGGAAAAAAGGATCCCTCATGCATTATTTGGGCCAGGGGGGGCAGTTTAGACTGGTCCAGTCTCTATTAAAAACAATATGGATTTTTTTCAAAACATTAAAAATAAATGTACTATATGATCCAACAATTCTACTTGTGGGCATCCAGTCATAAAGTACGAAAACACTAATTTGAAGAGATATATGTATTCATACACTCATACTAACACTATTTACAATAGCCAAGCTATGAAAATAGTATCCAATGACAGATGAATGGATTAAGAAGATGTGGTATGGTATATATTCACTATGGAATACTATTTAGCTATTTTAAAAAATGAAAAAATAAACCTGCCATTTACAATAGCATGGTTCGAGCTGGAGGCAATTATTCTAAGAAAAATTAGTCAGCAGAAGACAAATAACAGATGATTTCACTCATATGTAGAATATAAAAAGCAAAGGAATAGACAGAAACAGACCAAAGCAAAATCTTGAACTCTGACAGCAGAACTGAGGCTACCAGAAAGGGGATGCAGGAAGGGATGGGAGCAAATGGGTTATGGAACTCAATGAACTGTGAGAACATACATTTGTAATGGTGTGACGCTCCACCGCTAAAGTATAACATTGCCACAATAAAAATACTTTGTAATTACTCTTCGAGAAACTCAAATTTATTTCATCCTTGACCAATAAAATAAGTTTTACAAAACCTACATGTGCTTGTCAGGATTCTAGGGTACCAACATACTCTCCTTTGGCAGAAAAGCGTAAGTTAAAGGACTTCTGCTTCTGGTTATTCATCAAGCATGCAGTAGAATACAGATCTAGGAATTAAAGACCATGCTAAATTGACATCTAGTAGCAAACATAGGTAATAAGCGCACAAAGTCTAGTACTGTAAAATCAGTTATCACTGGATGAGCACCTGGTCTGTGCTGAGACTTGTACTACAAAGAAAAATGAATCAGAGGTTCTTTCCTCAAAACATTTATAGTTTGACTGTGAAAGGTGAGAGATGAGCAACAAAATGAGAACTTCCAGTTAGTCAGTTATGAAATCTTAGGTAAAGTTCAATCTATGACCACTCTTAGACCCTTGAGTAAATTCCCAAAACTCACTGAGCGACATTTTCTCATCTGGGTAAAATGAGAAGGCTGGTCCCGAAGTATTAGGAAAAAACAGCATGGTGGATCAGCGAATGGACTTCAGAGACAGATGGTTAAGCTTCACATTCTGATCTCACCATTAACTAGTTTTCCAATCTTCAACAACTTTCTTAAACTCCTTCTAATTAATTCCTCCTTCTGTAAAATGAGGGCTGTATAGGGCACAGCTGAAATGATGCACATAAAATACTCTAGATCCATGGTAACTACTCAACACATATTATCATCCTTACTTAAGTGCCCCCCTCTTCATTTATAAGAGAGATTTTTGTGGGTGGGGAAGCTAACAGATGACCTGTGCTAGTACTTTGTGGTGTCAAGAATTTGAAGGTGACTTTCTACATTCTCCAGGTGCAACTATTTAAATCCTACCTTCCATGTTCCCTTAAAAAACACCAATGGGAATCAGCTGAGGACTGCATTCTGTCTGATGCTCTCTCCTTATACAGACAGCCTCCTTTCAGATCCAATCCACATGAGCTAGACTCACATTTTTTCCTCTCTAACCTTTCTTGTTCCACCCCAGAGTTTGACAAATTCACATTTCATAACTTAGGAAAGGTTGGGAGTAGCCCAGTGAATAGCATAAAATAACCAAATCTAGAATTAGCACTTGCTGAAAAAGCTAAGATCCTTAATTTCCTCTCATGATTCCTTAAACAGTAAAAGTGTAGCCCTCCATCCCAAATTTTATTCCTACATTCTCCCATCTAAAGAATTTGAAGATATCTGTATAGATGTATCCAATTATGCTTGCTTTCACTATCACATTAGGATTTTATATACCCAATGACTGTTGCTGAACCAACACAGCATCATGGCTTATACCATTTCTAGTCAAAATATGACCTATGAGTCTGCCTCACCTAAAGCTAATTAAAATTTCAGCTTCTCCCTTGAGATCTCCTGAACAAGAATTTGCATTTTTACAGGATTCCTGGGAAACTCATGCGCACTTTAGCATCGATTTGGGTATAGACATGTACTCCAGACAGCCTGGACTCAAGGCCTGGCTCTCTACTTAGTTGTGGGAAAGTTATTGGCTTCTCTATGCTTTAGTTTTTTCATCTGCAAAATGGAGATAATGATAGTATCTACTACATAGATTTTCTTATTAAGAGTTCCATTTGCTCACTCATGTAAACCACCAACAAAAATTTTAGCAAACCACTCTAGCTTAGTAAATATTAGTGACTGTTGTTTTCATAATAATTTTTATTGACTTGCCCAAACTTTTCAGAAATACAAGAAGACTCTCTTATTCTATTGAAATGTCCTCTTCCTTTAGCCAGAGAGATGAATAGCAGAACTGTACCAATTCCAGCAATAAGGTTAGCAATAGAACTAGTCAACAAGTCACCTCTGGGATGAAAAAGCCAACTTTCCAACCAATCATCAGTATTTATTAAACACTTTTTCAGAGCTGGTGGTTATTAACTATGACAGGTAGAATTTTAAGATGGATTCCCAAAATTCCCACTCTGTGGTATAAACTCCCTTTATAATTCTCTCTCCCTCCCTCAATATGAATATAGTAGTATAATCACTCTTTTGATTTGGTTAGATTAGGTTAGGTTACATTAGATCGTTTAGGTTAGGTTAGGTTAGGTTAGGTTAGGTTAGGTTAGGTTAGGTTAGGTTAGATTCCACCACAGTGAAGTGGAGGTCAAAGATACATTTTCCTGTTGCTCTGGAAGACAAGTATGTATACTGTTAACTGCCTGTGGCAGGTACATGGCTTCTAGTTTTATAGAGTGGTCCCTGACTTCAGTCCCACAACTACAAAAGAATGAATTTTGTTAGCAACCAGTGATCTCTGAGGAGGATTCCAAATCATAGATGGAATTCTAGCTCTATTACCCCTTAATATCAACCTGGCAAGACATTAAGCAAAAACTTAACTAAACTATATCTTGATTTCTCACTCACAGAAATGATATAATAAAATTTTTTGCTCTAAATTTATAAGTTTGTAGTGATTTGTTATTACAAATCAGTAATGATTTGTTATTGCAAATCAGTAATGATTTGTACACAAGGGGAAAGAGAAAAGTCAAAGAGGTATTAACTAACCACATTTCCCACATACTCAAAGACAATTCTAAAAGTGTTACCTGACAGCTTCTCCTTATTTCTCAATAAGCAGGAATTACATACTCTTGGCTAGCTGGAAGGAGGTTGGAAAAATCAGTTGGATACAATTGGTCTCTTAAAAACAATATCCATTCATAATAAAAAAAAAAACTTCAGTTAAGTAGGAATAGAAGGCAACATCCCCAACTGATAGAGAATATTTTTTAAAAATGACTAACATGATAGTTAATGATGAGAAACTCAAAGCTCTCCACTAAGATTAGAAACAAGGCAAGAATATCTCCTCTCATAACTCACCTTCAAAATCATAATGGAAGGCCATGCTAATACAGTAAGACAAGAAAAGTAAGTCTATATATATTGGACAAGGAAAAATAAAACTACTTTCATTTACAGATGACATGATTGTCTATGCAGAAAATTGAAAAGAATTGACAAAAGTCTCTCCTGGAACTAATAACTAACTAGAGGAAAATTGCAGAGTACAAAATTAATACATTAGAGTCACTTATTTTCCTACATTTCAGCAATAAGTGGAATATGGGTTGAAGGAAAAAATAAGTGGAATTTGACATGCAAAAATCAATATCATTCACATTAGAACCTCCCTAAAATAAAAATGCTTAAGTATCAACCTAATAAATATGTGCAAGATTAAATCAGGAAAAGTACAAAATTTTGATGAAATAAAATCAAAGAACTAAATAAATGAAGATATATATTCCATGTTTATAGATAAGAAGATTTGATACTGTAAAGATGTAAATTCTCTCCAGATCAATTTATAAATACAATGGGATCTCAACCAAAATCCCAGCAAAATATTTTGTGAATATTGACAAACTGACTCTATATTTTATATAGAGAGCCGAAAGACCTGTAATTCCTTGGCTGTTAGTCTTCACAAACTGACACCAGTCAACTTCAAGATTTAATATAAAGCAACAAAAATTCAGATAGTATTGTATTGGAGAAATAATAGATAAGAAGATCAATGGAACAGATTACATAGTGAAGAAATAAACACATAAGTATGATTAACCTATCCTTGACAAGGAACAAAGATAATGCATTAGAACAAAAATAATCTTTTTGACAAATGGGACTGAAATAAGTGGACATCTGTGTGAATAAGAACACACCTATCATCTAGACACAGATCTTACTTCACAACAATTTACTTAAGACCTAAATGTAAAACTATAAAACTCATATACTTCACCAAAGGATATATGCAGATGGAAAATAAGTATATTAAAAGATACTCAAAATTATGTCATAGAGAAATGAAAATTAAAATGAGTTATACTACAGCACAGGTCAAATTCTGCAACTCCAACAACACCAAACAGTGGCAAGAACATAGAACAACAGAAATTCTCATTTATTTCTAATGGTAATTCAGAATGTTACAGATACTTTGGAAAACAGTTTGGCAATTTTCTTAGAAAATTGAATATTCTTACCATACAATCCAGCAATCTCACCCCCTTGGTTTACCCAAAGGAAAATGTGTCACCACCAAAAATCTATATGCAGAACTTCATGGCCTATGTATTCATAATCGCCCAAATTTTTAAGCAGCCAAGATATACTTCAGAAGTGAACAAACTAGCACATCTACAAAGTGGAATACTAGCTAGTGTGGAAAATAAGTGAGCTGTAAAGTCATGAAAAGACATGAAGAAAACTTAAAGATATAATACTTGGTGAAAGAAGCTAATCTGAAAAAATCACATATTATGAGAGTTCATATGGCATTCTGGAAATGGTAAAACTATGAAAACAATAAAAATAAGTATTTTTCAGGAAGATATTTTTCAGTCAAAAATGGGGGTAAAAGCCTCCAACTTACAAACCACAGGTTCACTTCACCTGCGTGTAGCAGTTGCCACTCAAAATGCAGTTTAACAACAGGGTTTATTAACAAGGGAGTTCAACAGGGAAAATGAAAAGTTCTTAAAGCCACAAGTGGCCAGTCATCTTACCCCAGTTACCATTCTCAGTCCCAAAGTTCCCAAAGCTACAATCCAAGATGATGCCCCTTTGCCCCTCCAAACCTCAGAGGTAGGCACTCTGCCAAGTCTAGTTCTTTCTCTGACATCTTCTCTTTTCTCTCGTGTTCCACACTGCTTCACTTCTCTAAGGCTCTTCAGACTTCTTCCACAATTGCTGATGCACAAATCAGTTTTCCATATTCCTGGCCATCTCCAGGTACCAGCTTTCTGTATCACCTTGCTGTGGTGCCATACTCTCCACTTGCCACTCTTCCACTAGCCACTATGGCTCCTCACCACCATCAGCTCACTCTTCCAGGGGGTTTCCACCCAGCCTGGTCACTCAGGCTACTCTTTAGCAGCCTGCCATTCTCTTCTCTCCTCTCCACGAAAGTTCTCTGTCTTTTGTCTCTGCTCCTGGCCGCTTTATCCTCCTGCTTCTGGTCCAATCTTGTTCCCATTCCTTCTCCTGGTAGTTTAACTGCCACCCCCCAAGGGGGAAGGGGCTAACTGCCACTGCCCAAGGAGAGAGGGGCACCTAGTTAACTGCCACAACCCAAGGGGGGAAGGGCACCCAGTTTCAATTGAATTGGGAGGTCAGTAGGCAGAACACTGATACTGTATCTGTGATACCATAGATACCATAGTGATGGATGGATGGATGTCATAATATATTTGTCCAAACCCACAGAATGCACAGTGCCAAGAATGAGTCATAATGTAAACTATGGGCTTTGAGTAATCATGATGTGTCATTGAAGGCTCATCAGCTGTAACAAATGTACTACTCAGGTGAGAATGTTAATATCAGGGAAGGCTGCTCTTGTGTGTAGACAATGGTTACATGGAATATTTCTGTGTGTTCCCAATAATTTTGTGATGAACATTAACTGCTCAAAGTCTTAAAAACAGTGTACTTTGATAAGAAACATGGGGTTTTGGTAAGTATATTTGCTTTATAATGCCATAAAATCTATTTCCACAAGCATGGTGGTGTTTCTAGCTACACAATGTTCAAAAGCATGTGGATTTCCCATGAATGTCATAGAGATTCATTCCATTAGAAAACAAACTCTTCCACATATGTTCCCTGGGTAAGTTCAACTCTATTTGTGATTTCTGAGGGCATTCATGAGACATAAACAATCTCTTCAGAGACCTATTTGTGACTAATTACTGATTTCTTCCCTCTGGTCCACTAGCCAAAGTTGTCCAGTGACACCTTGACTTCTCTCTGGAGCACAGTTTCCCAATAGTCAATCTTCTAATATCAGTTTCTTTCAATATTCAGTTTCTGGACAGACTAAGAATTTCCCAAATTATCAAGTCCTTATTTCCTTCAGTTTGTCTCTTCTTTCTCATATTTTACTGTAAACATCAGGAAGGAACTATGTTGCTCTTTCAGTTCTGTGCTTGGAAAGCTGTTCAGCTAAATATCTAAGTTTAACACAAATTCTGCTTTCTGCACAGCTGTGGGACAAAACTCAACCATGTTTTTCTGCCAGTGTATAACAAGTGTCTCTTTTCCATTTCCTTTTGATTCATCACCAGAACATCTTTAAAGATCTTATTTCTATCAGTGTTCTGTTTATAATAATGTAGGTATTCTCTAAGATGATATCATATTCCTTACTTCCTCCTGAGCCCTCTTGGGCAAAATCTTTAATATCCATACTTCTACCAAGCATATGTTCAAAGTAAGCTTGATTTGTAGCATGGTGGTCAAAATTCTTTCAGGCTCTATCCAACCTCAAAACCAGTTGCACATTTTTAGATATTTGTTAGAGAAGTACTAACTATTTCTAGTTACTATTTCTAGTTACCAAAAATCAATATTAATTTCCCATTGCTGCTATAATAGTTACTTCAAACTTAGTGACATCCTTACAATTCTGATGGTCAGAAGTCTAAAATCAACATCAGCATACCTGTATTCCTTCTGCAGGCTTCAGAGTAGTATCCTTCTCTTTTTTCTCCCAGCTTCCAGTGGCTGTCTGAATTCCTTGAATTATTGGCCCTTCCTCACTTCACTCCAATATCTTATTACTATATCTCCAACTACTAACTCTATCATCCTTTTCTGAAATACCTTGTGATTATATTGGGATCATCCATGTAACTCAGGACAATCTCATCTCATGATCTTTGACTTAATCACAACTACAATTTTCTTTTGCCATGTAAAATAATATATAGTTAGATTCCAGGACAAGATGTGGACATCCTTGGTGCATCATTATTCAGTCAATATTGTGGTGATTATATGAACCTTTTCCATGTTCCAAAACCAACTTAAGTCTACAACACAAAAAATAAAATTTAATGTATGAAAATTTTTAAGATCATTTAAACTGTTAAAAGATTTCAGGATTGAATATGTAATGTGATTAAAAAGCATATAACTATATTCCAAATGTAACAGTTCATTGAAGAGGGAATCGGTAATGGTACTTGCCTAAATAAATAGCTTTGGAATTAATGGCTTCCTGGAAAAAATAATGACTGATGCTAGCACTGGGGCAGGAACAATGAACCTGGAGTATCTTGCACCCCTAAAAAGTAAGAAAGTGCTTTTTACAAAACCTGAAATGAAAATATTATGTCAAAAGGACACAGAAATCAACCGAAAAGTGCTTCCAAATGCCCAAATTGGAACTATTCAAGGAAATAAAAACTAGTATTGAATTTTCACCAAAAATAAAACATAAATATGCATGAGTTTATGCTGATATAATAGATGATTAATACATTAAGACAAAGGGAGTAGAGACAGCTCTCTGCAGAATTCCAAGTAAATTATGCAGTTTACTCTGCTTTCAAGTAGACGGAGCATAACTGCCCACTGTAGTAAGTACTACACACAGTGGCTTCCTTGCAAAAGGGGAAGGGGGAAAGAGTAACTTTACAATAGAGAGACATGACATACCCTGAAGTGGAGTAAACCACGGGGCTGGGGTTGACTAGTTGGTGGGTCCTCATCTGCACTTATAACAATAGGACAAAATTCAAAAGCAAACAAATGGGGAGAAATAACAACAGTTTAGTACTATAAGGGCTGAGAAGAGAGAGAATTGAGAGAAAGAAAGCAATTTATGGTCAACATATAAGGTGCAATCTCTCCTAACCCGGACAGCATTTACTGAGCAGAAACTGGAATCTAAGCTGAAATGACATGTAGCAAGCGGACGCTTTCTCCTTGGACAACTTTCCCTGCCAATGGTTTGACTGCCCAGGTGAAAGCCTTTAACTTCTGAAACCCCAGCAGTGACAACCATTTTTTCACTGCCAAAATGATAGTCCCACACCTATTTCCCATCAGCCCTGAAGGATATTGAGGGTGGAATCCACAAAGTTCCAACTTCTACCAATGAGTTGGCTATGAGTTTGTTCCTTGGGAGTCCTCTTGCAACATTGCTTCAGCCAGATAATCAAAATTTAATCTTTATCAACAATGATAAGCAAATTAAAAATATGCACCTTTGATGTGATGTGAGGAAAATGGTGCTATGGTCCTCCAAGAGTACACCATGCCAGGCTAATTATAAGGTGGTAAAATCAGACAAATTCCAATAGAGTGACACCCCACAAAATACCTTATCAAAACTGTCAAGTTCATCTAAAACAAGTAAATTCTGAGAAAACACCACATCCCAGAGAAGCTTAAGGAGACATGATGTCTAAATGTAGTCTGAGACCCTGGAACAGAAAAGGGACATTAGGTTAAAACTAAGGAAGGAAACTCGAAGAAAGCAAAGACTTCAGTTAGTAGTAGATATTTGTTCATTATTATAAGAAATGTACTGTACAAGTAGTAAGTGTTAATAGTAGGAGGAGATTGGATTTGGAGTTTGGAACATTGTAGTTCCAACAATCTTCTAGAAATTTAAAATCAATATAAAATAAAGTTTATTTTTAAAAATAAGAAGAAGCCATATTTAGATTGGGTAAAATTTCATGATAATCTTGGGGCTAGGGAAATAGAGTAGTTGGAGTAGATGAGAAAATAGCAGGAGTTCCTGAAATTATCCAGAAGCCACTGTGGTCAGGTAGGCATGAAATGGTGATAACTTAGACTGTGGTCCATTTGTACAATCAAGAGGTTATGAACCCCTGAATTTTACCCACAGCACCACCCAGCACCATTATAATGTCCATAGGATCACCCCTCGCTTTCTATATCAGATTCCTTGGTTAGATGAATTAAGATGGTTATAAATTCAAGTCAGGATGAACAGATAGTTAGCAGACAAGTTTAAACCATCCAAAGGTCAGGTCTATGGCTTTATATGTGGTCTCACCAGGTACTACAAAAAAATACCAAGAATTGAATAGCTAAAAGCATCAGACTGAGAGCCTGAGATTTTGTCCAACTCTAAAGCCCTCTTTACTGTGATCATAACAGATATCATTATTGTTAAATAATATTCCTCATGCCTCTCATAAAACATCCCCTGAAAAAAATGAGAAGAAAAAAAAAAGCACCAAAGCAAGTTTTGGTCAAATTTATTTGGCCTTAGTGTTCAGTTCCACAGCAGAAATCCAGGTCAATCAAAATGCAATTTTTGAAAGTCTGCCTTTTGAACATAAGCATAGGCCAACACAGGGAGAGAGGGGGAAAAAATATGAGGCATAATGGTGGTGTCTTGCATTTACAGAATGACAGAGCAGCCAGACACTTGGCTAAGATAGGGTATTTTGAAGTAAACACATGAAATTGAGCAGTTTCCTGGTTTCTGTCAACTGAAGATTAGAAGGCAGAATTTAAATGCAGGCATTTTCCCCCCCTCAAGTGAAATTTGGTGTTCAGAAAGTTCTTTGTAAAACATTCACTAGATAGCTACGATTTATGGACAGCATTCCATAAAAGAGATCTTTTGGCCGTAAAAATTATATATAAAGGGCTAATAATCTCCAGCTCACAAAATCTGTGATTCCTTCCCTCACCCAGGGGGGAAAAGGCAAATCTCATCTAAGAGAAAAGAGATCAGCAACAGTATAAACATACTTGCATTGCAGGGGAAGGAGTAAAGGAATGGTGAGATAGTGGCTGTTTTTTAGGTTTTTGGTTTTTTGTTTCGTTGGTTATTTGATTTGGGCTTGCTTGGTTTACTTTTTAGGAATCCTGCTTGTTTCTCTTACTGAATGGCAAACCTCTTGAAAGGTGGCCCACAGGTCTATGGGTCATACCACCAGTCTAAGCGCAAGTTCTGATTCACAAGGGGCCCCATAAATTTATGTCCAAATCACCAAACAGTTTCAATTCAGCAGCGAACAAGACACAAAGACCTTGTCAATAGCCTCAACTGCTGGGCAGGTGAGCCCCTACCCCCTGGGTCCTGGATGCCACAGAAAGTCATTAGACTATGGACTTTTCTTCAAGGAAGAGTAATCAGCCCTGTCCCTTCCTCCTGTGGAGTGAAAGCACACCTTGCCCCAGTCATACCATATCACCCCTTTAAATCCATGTTTACTTTGTTTATGGATCCAGGGCCAATTGCTATGGAAATAGAGAGTGGCTGAAGAGCTCAGTTCAGTTTGATGTGACACAGATGATGGTAACTTTTGAACTTTCTCTTTTAAAAAAAGAAAAGGTATCTACTCCATATGTAAATAGTTAGAAAATACATTTCCCCCATGGGTAGGAATAAACAACAGCAAAATAAAGACACTATTGGTTCATATCTCTTCTGTCTTGCTTCAAAAAGATAATTCTGAACCTTCTTACCTACATTTCCAGTGTCAAACCTGCCAGGAGAACCCTACCAATTTGCTATAATGCTACTCTCACAGACTTAGCAGTTGCTGATCCATTACAATACACCAAAGAAAGCCTTCTGTTTGCCAAAATCCAAGCATAAGGAGAAAAGCACTATATTTTAATGTAAATGACTGTATTACATGCTTCATACCATGAATAGGAGGAACTGAGCAGCTCTTAAACATCATAGTAGGATAGAGGGAACTCTAGAAGATTCAATGATGTCCCCTTCTTAGGAGTCAGGTACTTCGGTGCACAAACCAGTTCTGGAGCTCTTGCATTGTGTTAACTAATAAAAGTGACTATTTGCCCTTGTTCTCCCCACCAGTGTGCACTCATGACTGCCCGGCTTGTGGCCAACAGAGTGGCCAAGTTTTGGGGACCAGTGTACCAGGGCCCAATGACATTTTTCATACTGGGGTAATCCTATCCTGCTCTAGTCAAATTTCTCTCTTCATTTCTGCCTGAGTAATCCAGGAGGCACTGTAACAGTCATCTTAATCTTGACAACTCCTTTGTATTCCTTGATTTATGTGATCCAGGACCAATAATAAAATTTTAGGGTAATAAATAGCATGTGGTCATAAATAGCATGCACAAATGTGGATGGTCTATAAATAGTTCCCACTATAAAATTTTAGGGTAATAAATAGCATGTGGAATAAATAGCATGCACAAATGTGGATGGTCTACAAATAGTTCCCACTACTCAGATGGATAAAAGAACAGACATTGCTTCAGATTTCTGCTTCCAGTTACAGCTAACTTTGACAAAACCTCCAAAACAAAAAAACATCTTAACAGCACCAGTGCCCTAGCAAGAAACACTAGAGGGTAACCCCTATGTGCTTGTACACTCACCCTGGATGCCATTAGGAGGTGTTACTAATGTAAAACACTCAACAGAGGTCCTAGCTCTCACAGAGAAAGTAAGGAGATAAAAGAATTTCTAGACTCTCAATCTCATTGGCTAGGGCTGCCACTGTCTAATAGCACGAAGGAGAAATTGATGACCAGAATGGCAAGTGTGAGTAGCAGAGGTTAAACTAGGTAGACTCTCCACTTAAGAGTTGCACCTGCTTCAGAAAGACTTCTCTCCAAAATGCTCAAAGATGTTCTTGGCATAAAAAGTGTCTGGACATTTGAAATTGAAAGAGTAGAGTAGGAGGGTAATACCATTGCAGAATAGTGCCCAATAGAGGACAGGTCACTGTCTGCAGGTTTTCAGTCATCTTATGAATGACTCTGTTTTGGGGAACAACAGTGGAGTTTATTTACAAATAGGGGAAACAAAGAATCTCTATGGGCCCAGTGGTCAGTTATCTCATCAGATAGTTTTCACAGTGTCCAGAACAAAGGACCACTCATCCAAGATGGCAACACCCGTAAAGGCCTGAAGCTTGTGGCACAATAGCACGCTGTGGGCCAGGATGTCCTCATAAGAGGTGCCACTGAGCTGACACCTCAGCATCTCATAGTAATAGTGGGAAGGTCAGGATGGATGGCACCAGGTACTGGAGAAGACAGCGATGGAGATGGTGGCACTGGAAGGTGGTACCAGTTGATCAGCAGCAATTAGAAGCTCTCAGAGGTCACCTGGACACAGATGCAGGTCACCCATCAACACTGTGGGGTAGCACTGGCCAGTAGTGCCAGTGAGCACCAGTCACTAGGTTGTGGTGTTCAAAAATACCATCTCTGTGATCTGTCAAACCACACCAAGAGCAAACAGCTCTTTGAGACACCAGGCCCAGGATCTTTGCTGTTCCTTTCTGGTGGTGTCAGAGGCAGGCCAAGGGCAGGTGTCCCATCCCGGCCACCATGAAATCTTTTGACTTCTCTATAAACTTTCAGTTTCTCTTCTTCAGAGGTCAGGAACAGAGCCCATCTGCCAGAGCCTTCCAGGAACAGAATCAGTCAGGAAAGGATTGAGACTCCCAAGCTGGCAACTGATCTGCCCTAGCTTCTCTTTCAGTGTCCCCCACCTACAAGTCTGATTGTACTGTTTTCAATCCTATGGCCAACAACACTATCGTACCAATGAGCTGTCATAGCTTGCACATGATTAGTTCATTCTATGATTCAGTTTCCAAATTCATATGTGTCTCTATTGCCTGCAGCTGGAGGCAGCCACAGCACTGGAACTGGCCCCATGGTGCCGGTGCCCATGTTCCTTCCTGCAGCCCTGAATCACTTGGGGTGGTGTGGGAAGGGAACCATTATTGTCCACCATAACTCCTGAACTGTGCCAGCAGTCCATGGAGCCAGTGGCAAGGGGTATAACACTCACCACCCTCTGCTATTTGCACTGCCCACAGGCAGCTTCTGGGACCAGGCAGCAGTCTTGCCCCACACAAACTGCAGAGCCCTGCTTTCAAAAGCATTCATGAAAGATGCACTTACGTGGAACGTCATAATCTCAGAGCAGACTGCATAAATGAGTTGTTGCTGTGTTCAGGGTTTCTTTGAAATTGGTAGATCAAATCATATGTTGAAAAATGGCAAGCAGACTTGAGACATTATAATTGCTCTAGCAATTGTCTTGTTTATCTGGCTTTTACTTTGATTTTTACTAGCATATAAATTTCTTGAGATCAAGATTCTTATCTGTATTGTTCAGTGTTCTAAATCAACATCTAGAATACTTCTTAGTGCATCATAAATGTTTGATAAGCATTTATTAAATAAAGCAGATCCTTCTTTCTGTAGAAGACTTGTCATTTGGGCAGTTGAATTGGCTGCCATCTTATTTCAGAAGACTAAATGGAGCTGTAAATTTCATCTATTGTTAATTTGGATATCTACTAAGAGTCTACCAAACAATCAAATTTGAAAAAAAAAAATGAAGATTCAAAGTTAAATCTTTCTCATATCTTTCGTACATTCTAGATATGCTTCTCATTCCTGCCCTGATCTAAATTTGCTTAAATATTTAAGTACATTTGGTTGAATAGACCCAAACACAGAGCACCAGGTTAATGGTAGCCACATGCCCTTTTGGTTCTCAGCATCTGCTTAAGCAGTGGTTCTCAGGCTTAGCATCATTACAATCACCTGGAAGCTTTGTTGAAGTACATTTGGAGCCAAATGGCACAGCATAGCACCTATATATCTAAATACATAGATAGAGCATCATTGTCTACCCCGATGCTCTCCCATCACCTTACCACCCATGCACCACCGTAGTCTTTTGTGCCTGCCCCCACCCCTGTTCACTCTCTTGTTCTATGTTTTAGTTCTATTGACAGTTTTCAATTTTTCTTAAGCATTTGTTTGTTTGTTGTTCCTATATCCCTCAAATAAGTGAGACCATCCCATATTTCTCTTTTTCTTTCTGGCTTGTTTCTGCTAAGATGATTCCTTCTAGCCCTATCCATGTTGCTGCAAATGACATAAGCTTGTCTTCTTTGATTGATGCACAATTTCAGGAATTTTGCAAGTCAGTTCTGAAACACAGCTATGATTTAAAAAAGGGAAATTATAAAAATACATAACTAAAGACACTGTGGTTTTAAAAACATTAAAGATTTGTTAACTATTTTACTGCATGTTTCTACTAAGTCTGCTCTTGGGTATATATTTGTCTACTGGGGGCATAGTGATGGAAACAGTATAAAATAATATATTGCCTTCCTTCTCTTCCTAACTTCCCTTTTAGTAGTTGTCATATGACTTGAAATTGTTCATGGTAGAAACATTTACACCACAGAAATGGGCAAATGTTTCAGTTCTGGATTTAGTTTATTTTGCTGGTCTAGTTGTAAGAAATGGAGGAATTTTTAATAACACAGGTTAAGTTTAAAAGTATGTCAAGCTGTAATTATTATATTGCAATCAGCAAGTAAATAAGGAAATCATCTTCTTATATTTGAAAACCATTATCTGACTCAGCAAAGAAGTTCTTCATGTCATTAAAATGACATTCTGACATAACATACATTTTCATTTGTTTCACTTTCATCTTCTTAATGTAAACAAAAACAACAACTAACATTCATGTTGAAGTTACACATAGATAATCCAGAAGTTTGACAAACACCAATGAAAGCATTCTATGAAAATTAATCAGCTATATAAAATTTTCAATAAATATTGAATTTTTATTTGTATTTTATTTGTATTATTTGTAAATGTGTATTACGTATTCTAAATATCAGTAAAATCATTTAACTTATATACATAAATAAATGTGTTTTTTTCCAGATGTCAATTGTTGGGGCATTACTGACTAGGACCTAGTCCTGGATGCCACATCAGCACAACTGAGGCAAGAATTTGCATTCCTAAAAAGTTCCAAAAGGATACTAGCTCTGTTGGTCTAGAGATCTCTTTCAAGAGCTTGATTTGATAAAAGAAGAGGCTTAAAACCACAGTGAACTATCACCTCACACCTCTTAGAATGGCTATTAAAACAAAAAAAAGACAAGACATAACAAATATTAACAGATAAGGAAAAAGACACTTTTGATGGGATTGTAAATTAGAACACTCACTATGGAAAAGATTATAAAGACCCCTCAAAAAATGAAAAATCGAACTGCCATCTGATCCAGCAATACCAGTCCTGGAAATATGTCCAAAGGAATTGCAATTCCCCAAGAGATATCTGTACCCCCATGTTTATTGAAGCATTATTGAAAGATATGGAAATAATTTAAGTGTCCACTGGCAGATGAATG
The DNA here is from genome assembly GCA_004024945.1 of Uropsilus gracilis. NCBI lineage: Eukaryota > Metazoa > Chordata > Mammalia > Eulipotyphla > Talpidae > Uropsilus > Uropsilus gracilis. The sequence goes on from PVHY01005499.1 coordinate 79,601, forward strand.
GATAAAAACATGTGATGTGTATGTATTCTAGATTATTGCTTAGATTTAAAAAAAAAAAAAAGATGGAAAGGTTGCCTTTTGCAATCACATGTATGGATTTCAAGGGCTTTATGATAAGTGAAAAAAGCCAAACATGCCAGAAAGACAAATATTGTTGGTATCCTTCATATGTGGCAGCTTTTTAAAATGCTAATTTCCCAGAAATAGAGAGTAAAAGGTGTGTGGTAATTGCCAGGGGCTAAGCAAAAGACAAATGGGTGATGTAGGTTAAAGGGCACAAATTTTCAGCTGTGAGAACAGTAAGTTCTGGGGATCTAAAGATAATACAGTTACTATTACAGTGTTAAATACTTAAAAGTTACTGACAGTAATTCTTAAGCATCCTTACCACACACACACACATAAAAGAGGAGTTAAACTATGTGAGGTAATGGCTATGTTAATTATCTTGAGCTCTGTAATTATTTTGTAATGTATATGTAGATCAATCTCATGTTGTGCCCTTTCAGTATATAATTATGTTTGTCACTTATTTCCCCAAGAAAGTTTCAAGAAAATAAAAATGAGAGTCAATTTAAGAAATGCACGCACCAGACTTAAAAAATTTAATCAAAAAAACTCAAAATCTCAATAATTTTAATGTTGAAATATTTTTGCTTATAATTATAATATGAAATTTAAAAGTAAAGGAAAAGGGAGGGTTCCATCTGTAAAGTTTCTATAATGTGTCTTCCTCCTATTGATGACTATGCACTTTACCACACTCACTCATCTGACCATTATCAAATAAATAGTGACTTCTGTTGCAGACATATAAGCTAATTTAAGAAGTCAATATTTGCTTGATATATGCTAAATTTTGAGGCAAAACAAAGAGAAGCAGTAATTTTACCAGGCTGATGGTCAGCTCAGCATCATGAGATAGGGAGCTCACAATAATCAGCATGACAGGTTGCATAAACCCCACCTTCACCTGCATGTCACCAGCATCCCCACTCTTAGACTCTGTTAAGAATAACCTTGCTACACAACCCAAATGCCCCCAAACTGATAAATGACTGAAAAAAATGTGGTATATTTACATAATGGAATATTATTAATCAATCAAAGAAGACAAACTTATGTCATTCACAGCAACATGAATGGAGCTAGAAGGAATCATGTTAGCGGAAATAAGTCACAAAGAAAAAGAGAAATATGGGATGGTCTCACTTATATGAGGGATAGAGGGAAAACAGACAAGAAAATTTTAAAACTGTCAACAGAACTAAATCATTGACCAAGAGCGAGCGGGGGAACAGGGTAAAATCAGGGGAGGGAAGGGCACAAGAGATTAAGATGGTTCACAGGTGATAAGGTGATGGGAGATTCTTAGGTAGACAATGATGTAATACATATGTACATATACACATGTGTGTGTATATATATAATGTATGTGTGTGTAGTCAATAAAAAAATATTTTTAAAAAAGACCTTGCTAATGTGCAAACATTTTGCTTTTGAGAGTAGATATGGTTCCCAACTGAAAAACTGCTCAGTACAAAACCATCTGCTTTATTCTCAGACCAAAGCTAGGTATCCTTTCTTCCTTGCACCTCTCTGCCTGTCTTGTGTGGAACCTGGCACTTTAAATAACCTTATTGCATTTTTTTTAAACACACCTTGAGTTCACAGGTGTCAATTAACCCTAATACTACTGTTATGAGAGCAGGACTCAGGTGATGTATACCTGGGGTAGAATTCCAACTGAGCTTTGTAATGCAGGCAAATTACTTGACCACTCTGTTTTGAGGATTTAGAGAATTAATGATCTCTTTAAAATGCTTCAAACAATACCTGCCACATAGACAAGTATTAATTAGATCAATCAAATTTTTGTAGTTAGTATATTTTAGCTTATATTATTAAAATCCATATTATTTTAATAATAGAAAATAATTCACAAATATAACTAAACCATGAACACAAATTCCTAAATATTAACTATTAGTCATATTACTTGTACCCCATAACCTCCCTCACTCTATTCCTACTTTTCAAGCCATTTATTTAACATCTAATTGGTCATATATATTTCCCATATAATTTCAAAGAAGATATCTTTCTAAAAATACTTTTTTATTTTTTATATTTATTTATTTTTCATGGAAAGAAAACAAGTTACAGATAGGTATATATATTATAATGCCATAATTACAAAATTATAAACCATGCAAAATAATATATTATTTACTCATATGTGTGATTTAAAAGTTTCAAATTCCACAGGAATGATAAACATCAAATCTAGTGTACTGATTATTATTTCTAGAAATGTATAGTGGGGAATAGGATAGAAGAGATGCCCACAGAGAATGTCAACTATCTCTGTAATGGCTGATTTTTTTTATTTAATATTCTTTATTTTGTGTGTGTGCATATATATATATATATATATATATAACTTTTTGTTTGCCCACTTCCCTAACACCTGTTAACCATCCTCCTCTTTAGTATCCTCTGCCTCCCCTGCCTCCTCTCTCTCTCCATCATTCAGCCCTGTTGGTTGTTTCTAATTTTTCTTATTCATTTGTTTGTTTTTCCCTAGATCCTGCACATAAGTGATACTGCCTATATTTCTCTTTTTCTTTTTGGCTTATTTCTACTAATATGAGTCCTTCTAGCTCCATCCATGTTGCTGCAAATGGCATGTTTGTCCTCCTTGATTGATGCATAGCATTCCATCATGCACATGGTCCACATTTTTTAAGCCATTCATCAGTTTGGGGGCATTTGGGTTGTTTCCATATCTTGGCAATTGTAAACAAAGCTGGAATAAACAGAAGGGTCTTTTGTTGTTCCATATAATAAGCGTAAACCTGGGCAAAACCCTTCATGAATTTCACCTCAGAAATCCATTTGGGGAAACAACTATGGCTGGCAGAAAAATGAAGGAAAGCATAAACAGCTGGGACTATATAAAACTAAAAAGTTTCTGTTCAGCAAAAGAGACAATAAATAAAACAAAAAGAAACCCAACCAACTGGGAGAAAATTTTTGCCCTGCAGACAAGCGACAAGGGTCTGATAACAAAGATCCACAAAGAGCTCCTACAGCTCAACA
>PVHY01005500.1:0-82588 GCA_004024945.1 Uropsilus gracilis
TGGGAGCACATGATGGATTATGTTTGTTGTCCCTACCATTTTTTGTTTGTTTAATTTTGTTTTAGAAAAGTTAAGGTTAGTTTTATTAAAAAGAAAAAAGTTATGATCAGGTAAGATAAATTGTTCAAAGGTGGTTCTCTCTCTAAACTACTTGGACTTTAATATCCAATTTAGAGACGAGTAAGAAGTATGCCTACGCCTACCTCTTTTTAGTCAGGGAATAGTCCACAACCACTGGCTACTCTTCTTACCAAACTTCATCACCCCATGAGAGTAAGCAGCCAAAGCTCTCAGATGTGAAGGATGAGTGATCTGTACATAAACATGAAAAGGGTTTCAAGAAACACATTAAATTTACGATCAAAGTCTTACCTGAAGTGTTAGGACCCTGGATTGCGGTTACTACAACACTGCTTTCAGTTTTGAGTAGGAAAGTGAGATGAGGTTAAAACAGCACATCCCACATGAAGAAAAAGATCACAGAGTCTAAAGTGAGCATATGCCACAATAGTCTCACCCTCTTTCATTGATACCATATTTGGTACTTGATATTGCAGGTTTCATGTAACTTTCTGAGTTTTCTACTTGCTCTTTTCTGAAAACTACTTGTAGACTCATATGAACTTTGTCGTTAATTTGAGAGTTAAGCTTTATCCTTACCTAATCCATCTAGTTTAAATATACAGTCACCTTATATTTTAAACCTGGATTGGAGTTTATTTAAGTAACAGACTATGAGAACTTCCCTACTTCCCCACTCATATGGTAAATCTAAGCAAAATCCATGCTGTAAAAATATATTTCCAGGCTAACAAAAGTTCATAGCTATTGCTTTCCTATTTTATTGCTTCTAAAATATAAAATAAATAGCATCATATTATGTAAATCAAAAAACAATAAATAAAATGAATGCACTTGGGAAGTTATATTAAAAGCTTGTTTTTTTCCTGATTTCATTTAACAGAATTTAACTTAAGAAAAACAAAATATGTTGGCCACGTGCCCTCTTTGACTTCCCCACATTAATTTGTTTATTAGGTTCTCTGCTCTCTTCTCTGCACAGAGGAAGGTTTCATAAATGCATAATGACATGCCCACTGTAGGCTTATGCGGAAGAGAGAATTAATCCTCCATTGTGTAGCAGTCAAGTCCTATTTAGTGGTTTGTCTGCGAAGATCAATACAGGGTCTCTAAGGCATAATGGCTGGCTCCATTCACTCCTGCTAGACAAACAAACGCCCTTTTGAAAGTCAGTTCACGGAAAAAAGCTTTTTCTAGGCACAACCAGCCCTGGGTGAAACTTTTAAGCAATCCAAGTTTGATTTCTAGTGCTACGGGCATCATTCCTGGGTGCTATTCCCTTCTTTGAATGTGACTTCTTCTTCAACCTTTTCCCATTAAAACCAGCCTTCAAGAAACAATTTGATGTATAAATTCAATCCCAAAGAGATAACACATGAGTTCAAGGTTTCATGTGTTACCACTCTCAAGAAGAGTTGTATTTTAGCAAAAACAAGAATTTTAGGCAACATTCATCTCTAGTTGTCAAATTTAAGTAATTTAAGAGCATGAGCAGCATAACGTTATCAGGAAGTTACTATTGTGATAGAAACTTAACTCTCCCAGCCACCAGGAGTTGCCTAGAAGCATCTTAACAACACAGAGTTTCTCTTCACTGTTTTGGCTAATTCCTTTTTAGTCTTCTGGGTTTAGTTCAGATCTTACCTCCTTGTGCAAGTATCTCCCAAGTACACTCAACTCCCAAGGAATTCCAAGTTATTAATCTTAATTATTTCCTGTGTTACCCTTGTCCTTGCTATGCGTCACTAAGCAGGACTAGGACTGTTGCTCCAAGTCCCTACCTTCTCCCACTTTGCTGTGTTTAGAGCATAATACCTTCCCCCACACCTCCTGTATTCATATTCTGTAAACATTAGGCCCTCACATTAGACCACCTCACCCAGGTGGTCAGCTCAGCCCCCTTCATCATGTTCCCACTGTGGGTACCAGGCATTCAGTGATGATGGAGAGGGCAGACAGGCTGGGATCCAGAGATTCCTCCTTATTCTCTTCCCCTCGTCAAGAATTATGAAATGTTTGAAGAAGTAGGTTTGATAGTATTGAGGTGATGATTTCTGGGATAATTTCAAACTCTTCTGCAGGAAAGCAACACTTAACCTTTCCAAAGTGCGTTGATTATACAAGGAATGGACAAAGGCAGAGAATCATAACTACAAATTCAAACCTAGCCTGTCTCCTCTGTATGTACTATGTGGTCATAGGATTTGGGATTCTCATCAGAAGCAAAGTTTGTTTTTCATGTTTAAAAGGTTAGGAAATTTTTTTTTTAATACTTGATACATAAAATCATATGAAGTTCAAATTTCAAGTTCATTAATCTATGAATGGACACTGACTTTTTTTTTTAATTCATCTATGGATTTTGGAGGGCTGTTTTTATGCTACAGCACAAAATTGAGTCATTGTTACAGGCGTCCTAGGTCCTGCAAAACCTAAAATATTTACCAACCTACCTTTTATAAGAGTACTCTAAGTGATGTTAGCAACAACATAGGCAAGTGAATGACATTATTTATATCTCTTCTTAAAAAAAAAAATAAGATAGTCCAGAAACAACAAAGAATGAGGGAAGGAGACTCACTTAGACTTGAAGAGAATAAGCCACTGGAACATTCTTCACGGTGGAGAGCAGAGGTGTAAATGAGATAATTAACAATTCTTTCTAGAAGAAGTTAGATTAGCTAGTGCATGGCAAAAAAACAACATAACCTTTGGCATTGTGGAGACAGGAAAAGAAATATATGTAAATATTTAGAAATCTGAGATAATTAGAGTTCAATTGTTTGTTTATTTCTCTAAATTCCTTCCTTAACTGTGAGATGGTGGGATGGCGGGCAGGAGGTGGAAAAAGAACAACTCTGAAGTTACAGTCAGAATGAAAGTACTCAATTACTCTGGGAACTAGATACGTTTATAAGGAAGGAAGTGGTGGAGGGGGCAAAGAAGGAAGGAAAATATATTTAAGAGGAATATTTGCTTTTAGTGCTTATGGAGTGGGTATTTTATGTTATTTCCATGGGAGCTTGCTACCTTAAGTGTGTTAATATAAGCAGACAATTTTATTGGTAGCAACCATTTTAAGGAATATTTCAAGGAATGTCACTTCTGTGGTATCAGGTTTAAGCCTTGTTTTCCCATAATGAAAATCAACAACCATCGACCACCTAGTGACTGCTTTCTGAGGTTAAGGCAGTGTTGTGAAGACATTACCCTTCAACTATAAATAAATCATTATCATAAACCCTTGTTAGCAGGAGAAACATCAAATTGTCAAACAGATTTTTAAGAGTATTCCAGCATCCATGTTAATGACATCTATAATGGAACCTCTGCGTTCTCTCTTGTTTTTAATTTAAAACACCCAGCATGTATTGTCATTTTATTGCCGAAATCCTCATCTGCCATCTTACATTCTTTAAGCATCAGAATATTTTTCTTTATTAAATTTATAACTAACAACTAAACTCTGACATGATTAGCTATCGCCGTCATTACGATAATAAAACACAACACAACAGCAACAGCAACAACTCCAACAAAAAGGCTCACGTGCCGCTGAACTAATTGTGAAACCAAAGGCAAATTGGCTTTATATATATTGACCTACCCTTAAAATATGTTTTAATTTATTACTAATGGCATTCTCAATGGTCTGTTGAAGGATACAACTCTGAAATGATTTATTCTAATTAAGAACTTCTTGCCAGCGGTTAGTCACCACAAGGCTGGGAAGCCTCAGGGACCAGTTTTGTTACACATTTGTACCTGGTTCATACATGGAGAACACTTTACAATCAGCAGATCAAATTGGACATCATTCTAATGTTGCTTTTGCCCCCCCCCCCCACATGTGCAGACGGATATTTTGGTTCATCTTTTCCTCAGTTTACTATGGATTGAAATGCACATCTTTGACAGAACTAAAAAGCTGATAGCCTAGAAGGTCCAGCTTCCCCTTCATCCTTTGCAGTAGGAAGGCTGATACACTTGCAACACTTCAGTACTCAGGATGACATGACACGTGCGTTGTCACCCGAAGAGACCCTATCAGTCTCACTTCAAGGATTCTAATTCTGGTAAAATGTAATTTTCTGCTTTTAAGGGGGAGGACTGGAGTCAATCAACAAAATAGTAGCTCTGTGTCTGGGTCATAGCATCTGGAAACCAGAAAGGACTTTAGCTGTGAGCTGTGGTGAGGTGAATGGAACACAGCTTTGTGACGAAAGCCCTGGGTTCCAGTCTGGTGATGCCTCTTACGGGTGATCCAGACCTACCCCAGAGGTTCCATAAACACCGGCTGGTTCATCACCAATTTTCTGCCAGTTTTGGCCTTGGGAGTATGTGCAGGAGTTCACAAATGCAGTAGAGAGCAGGCAAGGTCCTGTGTACCTCCTGAGGTACTCTCCTTGGTTCCAGTTACTTCCTTCAAGTCCGGTAAGGGAGCAGCTTCCGTTGGGGTTTTTGCCCCTGAACTCAGCCTTGGTGGTGGCTCTCTTGCTGGTCAGCAACTCCACCCCTTTGTAAATAATTTCCCTCACTAAGTCCATTCTGTTGTAAATACTTGAAGTGTCTTTTATTGTCTTGCTTAGATCCCAAGTACAATAGGAAGTTAAAAGTGAGGTATGGTGTTAATAATCTAATCTCATTTCCAGAAAAATTAAGTTGTTAGGAACACACAAAGAGTTGTAAGAATTAATGCAATTATTGTACTTGAAGTGTGGAATGGTTCTGAATTATTTTATTTCTGGACTAAGTTTATGTTCACTTAATTTGTTTCCTCTTTTTCCTTAAAATGAATCTTTAGGAAATTTATTTTTTATAGAAGTTTCTTTTTTAATTTTAAAAATAATTTAAAGAAGATTCTTTTTAGCTGGTTTATGACTAAGCAGTGCTCTTTTTTTGGTCTTCTCTGTTTTAGTTTTGTGGGTATTTTTTTAACTGTAAAGACCATCAGAATGCAATCACAGGAGCATTTTCACCTAGAAACCTGATCAGTTGGAACTACGGAAGTGGAGACATGAGTGTATTTAAGACCCTCTTCATTTATGTTTTCATTGAGTACGCAATAATTTACATAGTTGATAGAATGACCTTTCAATCAATGTTTTCATCAGTTTTCAAGAGACTAGAGAATCTAAACACAAAATTCACGTAGTATCTCCAGTCATTTTAGGAAATAACTTCGCCTCACTTTGAACAGAATAGAATTGTTCTCCAAAAGCATCTCCAATGTAAATATAGGCTTGACTTCTCATCAAAAATAAAGTTTGTTTAAGGATATAGAAACTTTCTAGGTTAAATTGATGGCTCAAATTTTAGTGGAAATGCCTGGCTGTCTTTAAGAGGTTGAATTACAACTTTTCTGATCACCATTTTTTTTTTAGTATTTAAACAGCTGTGGCTTCTTACATGAAGTATAATCTTATTGAATTATTTATGCTTAATGAATTTGGGAATTGTGAACAGGAAGAAGTCCATAATCAGTGACTGGGCAGAGGAACGCACAGATGAGAACTGAACAAAGCAGGCACACGACCAACATGAACGATGAGGGAGAAACTGCTCTATGGTGATTCTCTCCAAGCTGGGGTCTTGTGTCCACAATAGGATAGGAGGAGCCCAAGGCCTCCCCAGCGTGGTCAGTGGGGTGGGAGGTGCCACACATCCATGAACTTCACCATTAAACCATAAAAAATTCATGTCGCATCCTATAGCTCAATGAGAGGTAGAATTCTTAAAGAGGTGATTAGATCATGAGGGTAGCACTCTCATAACTGGGATTCATGCCCTTGTAGAGCTCCCTTGTCCTCCCTTCAGTGTAAGGAAATAGACTACTGCCCATCAACAGCCCTATTTCAAACAACTAGGGGGTGAATTCTGAATAGATGCCTTGAGTGCCTTGATCTTGGACTTCCCAGTCTTTAAAGAAATAAATGTCTGTTGTTTATAAATCCCATCTCCTCTCCCTCTCTGTCTGCGGAATTTAACAAAGCACCCCCAAAAGACTGAGACTGATCATATTAGTTATCTGGAAACAGGAGTAGTGTGGGCATGAATAGACATACTAGTAGGGACACGACTTCTGTTTGCAGAACCATCATCTCAGACACTGCTACAGCCAAAATGGAGACTAATTTTCTCATACTCCAGTAGAGTTAGATTTTGACACATTTGTTTTTGTATAATTTGAGAAGTAGATAATAGGTGGCAAAATTATCAGACTTTTCTGGGAAGAATTAGAAACAGGTGATGTGTTAGGTGATGAGTGGATAATCATCTAACTAATTTAAAAAGTAAAATCCAAAATAAAAGAGGCAAACAGCTAGATTTCTTAAGGGTGTCATACAGCCTATAATAGGTTCTAAACTGTGTAAATTCAGATGGTAAAAGAAAGGAAAGCATTCACAGTAAACATCTCCAGTTCTGAATTATCAAAATTCTTAAATTCTGACTAAATTCTCCTATCAGGCTGGTGCTGCAGGCAGAACCCAAAGAGACCAACTCCTCCTTTTTCCCCTGGCAAAGGCATTTAGGTGTCTCTGAATGGATTGTGAACAATGAATAATTTTGGTGGTATCAGCAAGTGAGAGAGGTTGCTGGTTGCAGGAAAACAGATTTATGAAGAGAACTGTCAAATGCGGTAGGGATTTGGCTCCTTGGGTGACAGCCTGCAGTGCAACTGGTTACTTGGAGCCTAGCACAGAGGGGAGCTTCCTCAAACACAGTCACCTTTCAAAGGATAGGAAGAGCGGAAGCAGCAGCTGCAGGTTAACTGAAGAAAGCCCCCAATGTGAGAGCAGTTCTGACAGCATTGAAGATGAAATTCCTTGGGGTGCAAAATCAAAACATGCATCCAGTAGAAACTGGGGTCATCAGCCCAAAGCCAAAGGGGCAGGCATTCCCTATACCTTGTTTAGCCTGATGACCTTCCTTTTCCTCTGATGACAGACAAGCAGACCTCCTCCAGTGTATCCCAGAGCAACAGCAGAGAGGAACTTGTTAAGAAAGTTGGTTACCAAACAATGGAATTTCCAGAGAATGGCTAGTGGTCTTTATCTCAGATGAGTAGCATCTGTGAGAAGATTAAAAAAGTGCCAAATGACGCAGGCATTTCAGCAATAGGTAAGATTCAGAGTTCAGTATTCATTCAAATTGCTAACCATTGAAGGATGGCAGAATCTGTCAAATCTGAGTCGATTTGTATTTTTAAATTCTGACCAAACACATGTTTGTTAAGCCCATGACAATGGAAAATAAGGAAGAAATGGAAAATTGTCAGATCTTTCCAATTATTTGTCTTCACTTAACATCATGGGGGTTAAAAATTATTCCTTTGGGTATAAAAAGTAAGATTAATTGACAGTGTTGAACTAAGTTATTCTGGGCATATCACTTAAGTATCCAAAGAGGAATTTAGACAAATTGAGGAGGTGAGATGATGCTGGAGAAGAAAGTCCTGTTACAAAAGAAAGCGCATTAGGTATGTGCTCCTTTCACGGGTTCTCATATTTATTGTTTTCCATCAGACCTCTCCCTGGAGAATTTATTTAAGTAGTAAACATTTATTGGGTTCTAACTATTTGCTCAACACTGGACAAGGACTGTGGTGGACCTGGGTTTATAATGATGACATGATCCTTGACCTCATGGTCCTCATAGTTCTGTGGGAGAAAACAGACCTGTAAAAACTAATTTTAGTCAGTGGGTTGCAAGCAGCACAGGAGCCACTGTGTTTTTTACCGGCTTGGTATCTGATGAAGCCACAGAAGGAACTTCAACAGCACAGGCAAGCAAGTGAAAAGAGGCAAGTTTATTTGCAAGAACAGATATGATAAGAGGGTTATAACAGAGAGAAGAAGAGGAACAAATATTAATGAGAATGCTTGGCTAGTGGGAAAGAAGGAGCATGGAAGCTCAAAATGGTGTTATGCTTCAAGAACTTTATGCCTTTTTTTTCCCCTAATTATTCCCCCAAACCATCAGTCTCCCTATCATTGGCTGATGCCACTGTGCCACAGTTCAGTGTCAGTTTTCTGCTTTGGGACTTTCCTTGTCTCTGCCTGGAAATGCCCCATTAGCACCTCATCTTTCATATACCAAAGGTGCCCAGTAATTTTTTCAAATTTAGTGCAGGTATCTAGGGTAAGGCTGATCACATTTGGAATTTGCTTTCTTTGTTTCCAAGGCTGCTTCTTATGTGCTGCCAGGTTTCAGCATTGAAGATGGAGAATGTATGTGTTATTGCACAGAGATGAAATACTCAAGGAGTTCTTCAAATTAGAACTGATGTGTCATCATTATCAATGGAAATTAAGAATTCACCCAAAGGATTTATATAGAGGGGAATATACTAACAAAAACAGCAAACACAAAGTCATAGAAGAGTGGAAGCATGAAGTACCTTCCAGTAATAGAAGGTTATTTGTTCTGATTAATGTGTGAGTGCTCAGTGAAAGATGGGATGGCTCAGTCATGGTGAACTGTGGATGTTTTGCGAAGGAACCAGAGCTTTTTCCTGCAGGTGATTGGAAGACAACGAAGGCTTTTATGTGGGGGAAATGACATGTTCAGACTCAAAGATACGTGAGGGTGAAAGGATAGTTCAGGCAACAAAGACTAGGATCCCAAAGCAGGGGGGAATAGTTCCGGCACCCCTACAGCTGTTCCTACTGCTTTTTAATGTTGCCTCACAATAATCTGTTGTACATAGATTTTCATAACTTTGTGGAAAATGTGAGTACAGTCATACATATATGAGTTCTGAAAAACATCCTTTGAAAATAAGAAAAATTCTTTAAACTATCTTGACTTACTGATGATCTTTGTCTAGCTAAAAACATGCTATTAAAGATATTAAGTCATCATATGTTTGATTTGTAACTGACACTCTCATTCAGTTATATGGTAGGCTAAACACAAGGCAAAAAGAAGACAGAAAAGCGTTTGTTTTGAAAAGGGTATAAATATGAGCATACTTAGTGAACCCTACAGAAATTCTGCTTGCTGACTTAGTACATACATGGGAGTGGAAGTGTTAGAAGCATCCTTGCCTTCTCAACAAATCCAATCTTTTAATTTCTCCTACTTTTCACACTAAAAGTCTGGGTTACGCTTTCTTTTTCAAAATTATGCTTTAGTAATATATCATGTCACAGAAATTTGCTCTCTAAAAGAAATGTGCTGTCAGATTTCTTTTCTGCATCTATTTGGAAATACCTTGAAAATAGATAATCTGTGAAATTGGTGAGGTTTTGTCCTGTTCAACTATTTTCAGGGGGATAAGATGCCAAAAATATATCCTAAATATTGAATGTGTGTAGGCAAAGATAAGGAATCATACAGGCAATTTACTGGATATACTTTTCCTCTCTCTCAGCTTGTGAAAACCAAAAAATGATTCTGGTATCTTTCCAAACTTCCATTTAGGTTTTTATGCCCCCTAGTGGAAGTTTTGTATTTCTGCAGTTGTGAAATAATGCTATCTCCACGGTATTTTGTTTGTTATGTGTTCAAGCTGTTTATACTGATAATATTTGGCATTAACATGCCCTTAAATATTAAATTCATACCTTTCTAACATTATGCTATACTACTTTTAGTGATTTAATGTAAAGTCTGAAATTTTCAGAAAATTACCTATGAAGTCATACATTATCATGATTTCCTTGAATCACCTGAATTTTATTCAGGAAGTTCTGAAGAGTCCATAAATCCTGCCTAAGGTTCCCTAATTTCCCCCTTCCTTTAGTAGCTGCTCAGATTATTGATATTGTGAACATGAAAATGCAAACAGGAGAAACACTCTTTTACAAGAATAGTGGCTCAAAATTTGGCTTAGATTTAAAGAAACCAAAGAGAATACAGAATATATTAAGTGGTTATTTATGTGAGATAACCCAAAAGAATTCTCAGATTTTCAGCACAGCTAGAATAATAGAGTGATTACTCCTACAGACTTGAGGAAAGCAGAGAAAATCATGACAGCTCTTTAGGCAAACATTGGTTTCCACATATCAAAGAGAGATCTGTCTATTGTTGAAGTAATACCAGGGTCCCTCTGGCAAACAGGTTCTGTACCAGAAGCAAGTGTTATATAGCAACACTCAAAAGAAAGATCATTTGCTACTTGCAAATGTTGCCACTTTCTAAAAATTACCCATCAGAGCATGATCCATCCAGAATATCAAGGTGATGGCAGAAAATCCATGAATAACACAGCTAGTAAGACCCTAAGGGTAGAATTACTGGTTAAGAAGTGATCCCACATCTAAATCAGAAGAAATTACTTCTCAGACCCCTCTGCCAGCAGGTAGGTCTAGGGAGAAAATCAAACAGTAAATCAGTAATTACAACACACATAGACACACACACACATACACTCAGCTGATAGCTTCCACCAGATATTATTATACTTACCATTTACGTTCATCTAATTTTTTAAGTATATTGTCTTACTCCATCTGGGTTGCTGTAACAAAATACCAAAGGCTTGATAGTTGATAAACAAAAGAAATGTATTTCTCACAGTTCTGGTGTCTAAGAAATCCAAGATTATGATGCCAGAAGATTTGGTGTTCCAGCTGGTGAGGTTCCACTTCCTAGTTCATAGATTGTCCTTCTCATTGTGTCTCTGCTGGTGGAAGGGCAAGGAAGCTCAGGGTGGTTCATTTATGAGGGCTCCATTCTTAAGAGCTAATTGCATTCCAAATGTCCCACCTCTACATCACACTAGGCATTGTTATTTCAATATATGAGATTCAGGGAGACATATTCAAGCATATCAAAGCTTATCCCTTTTTATTGATTACCTATACACCCCAGGTTTTTTTTTTCTAATTGATGTAGTTGTTGAAATAAAGTATTTGTTGAACTAGCACCTGACTTAGAAAATGTAAGATTATCCCCTGACTTTTGTGCAGTATCCATCACTCTGTTCCCCTACCTAATAATTTAAGACATTTCACTGTAAAAGGAAAAGGTAGAGTGAAAGATTGGATTATAGTAAGCATCAAGGTTTATTTTCAAATTAGCATTCCCTTCCACCATCATGATTGTTTATAACATCTATGATGTTGGTTTATCTTTGAAACCAACCAAACCATGGGAGTTTCATAGATGGCAAGTCACACTTTAGCTGGAGGACATTTGCTTTTTGTAACATATCTCCTTTATTAAATGAGCCTTTGGGTATATTCTTCAAAAATAAATAGAAGGTAAGTTAAAAACTAAGTTAACAGTATTGTGTTTGAACACTATGTAAAAAAGTTCAAAGAAATATTTCTCCATTTAAGATCTAGACATAATCCTATGATTTCTGGAGAACTCTTAAAAGGGGGGGAAATGGGTAGATGTTAATAAAATTTGGTTTACAATGTAATACATTATAAATTTTTGCAGACTTTAGAACCAATGTTGATACTCCTTAGCAAACTGGGAAAAGGAAAAGAGACATAGATGGATACCTACATAAATAGATAACAGAAGATAGATTTAGTCTCACTTGTTTGTCTAAATTAACTGGGATTACTTGCCTTTTGACATTGGGTACATGCCAGAAATTAAATACTTTGTGAAACTTTTGGTTGATAGCTGAGATTAAAATCTTTAAGAACCAACGGTTGAATCTCTTCTAAGGAATCGGTATTCCACTCAATATGATCTTTAACATATGGCAAAAGATTTAATTTTAACCAAGTATTTTGGGGAAGTATGTGCAAATTTATAATTAGCATTTTTATGTGAATGACACCTCCATAGTGTACCTTTTTAACTGATGTGAGGAGGAAAGGGAGCAGTAAACATAAGGCTTGGCAGATGTCCAGTGTGAAAAGAGAACAGAATGAAACTGGAGTAGATTTACTTGGTGAATGTAACAGAAAGAAGGAAAATTTAGAAACAGAGGAAAGTAGAAGGAACAGAGGGAAGGCTTCCTTTAAATTAGCAAAGTTCAAGTCTATTATGTAAAACATCTTGCAAATTATTATTTGATGCTCTGTTCTCTCTTCTGTTTCTTCTGTCTTTTAAGAACTCAATATTTATCTTAAACTTAGAGAGCCCTTGGAGTCTTTCAATCAACTTTATTAATCTATAGAAATAAGTATCATGAAAATAGAACTACATTTTCATGTGTTTTCTGTGACATTTCTGGGAAATGGATTTTTGAAGATAGACCATACTAAATTCTGAAGAAAAACAGAAAACAGTAGTATGCAATGTTGCTGGGGTTAGCATTAATTTAAGAATAACAAGTCAGGAAAAACGAGGTGTGTCTTTATATGAACTATAAAATACCAAGTGACAAGCAAATTGCTTAGGATAGAAGTGATCATGAAAAGATAGCAGCATTTTAAGCTGGGCTAAACTCTGATAAGTGTCTCTTCTCATTACCAAGCCACCATTCTCAGCCTTTGCCCCATAAGTTTCAGAGATAGAAGGTTCCTTAGATGCAAGACACTCTTTTGCTGCTTGCTATTTGTTTGAATGCTAATTAGAAGATCCTTTGGTAAACAAAAGAAGCAACTGGTTTTACTGGTTTTACTCTTTCCCATCCCAAATAGATAGATTCTGTCTCTCATTATAAATTGCAGATAAGAATTCCCCATTTCCATTCTCATGGCCATTCCTTTTTTTTTTTTTTTTTTTTTGAGACTAAGTCTCGCTATTTTTGCCTGTGGAACCGCAGGCTGTCGTTGCCTGGGGTACCACAGACTCAAGCAATCCTCAGCTTCCCAAGTAGCTGGGATTACAGGCGTGCACCACCATGCCCAACTGTTTTTTTAGAACTAGGTCTCGCTTTTGGAACTAGGTCTCGCTAGGGGCCCCAGGCAGGACTCAAACCGCAATTCCTAGCCCTGGCCGCTTCATAGGCTGAAGCTTACAGGCACGAGCCACCGTGCCCGATCTCATGGCCATTCTTAAGTGAAAGGAAAAACAAAGTGGACAGCATAAAAATAGGTACAAATCTCACTATTTTTTTTCATGATTGTTAACATGTTCAAACTAGTGAAATATGCTTATACAAATATTACAGATGCCAACAACAGTCTCTCAAAATGGTGAGGGGCCTAGGGAGTGGAGCAGAAAACAGTGTTGAGGAGGCAGCAAAGGTTTCTTGGGTTGGGCTCAGCTGTCCTTATTTGAATAATTAATCACAGGTAACAGGCCACTCTGGCCTACCTGAGCACCTTACCCTTTCTGCTCTCTTATAATCTCTCAACACCAGAGCCCTGGGCCATTCTCATTTTCAATAACATGGGGAAGCACTGACTTTCTTGTCAAGAGTGAAAAAATAAAAGATCTGTCTACAAAAGAGCACTTCATTCTCCCTTTTTCCTCCCACCATAAACACTGTAGTACTAGCCAGTTACCTCAAGGGCTTCCTATGCTGTTTTGGTTGTGAAAAAGATTTGGACTATGAAGCAATTATGGTGGAGATAAGTAATAAATAGAGCTGTGTTTGATACAGATGAACATAATGTTCTATATCAAACCACCCTGATTTACCTATTCTTTTCCCTTATGGATCCTCTTAGAATTTTCTGCCTAAGAGCAAACCAGTTCATAGCCTTCCTTTCTAGGTTATTGTCACAGAATAAACAAGATATTTCATTTGGCCAACGTTTCCCATGAGTAACAAGTTCATTTTCTACTGTATTTATTTCTATTATAATCTCTCTGCATTCAGAAAGGATTTGCAGTGATTCACTAGTTGAATCTCAGGTATCTAATCAAAAATAACTTTCCCAAGGAACCCAGCCTTATCTGTTGATACAGAATCCCTCTGGCCACATTCCTCAGAATCTTTTTCTCCTTTTTATCTGTGGCCTTTCTGAATGCATTATGCTCCCTCTATCCCCACCACCACCTGCTATCTGAATTTACCAACTTCTCTCTTTCTCTTTCACTGAGCCTTGGGTCCACACCACACAGCTTAGCCCTTAATTTTCTGTAATAATAATTACAACTATGTAGACTTGGCATATTTCATGACATATTAAGCCTAGTCTGCAAAATGTATTAATAAATACTAATTTTTTAAATTTCTTCGAGGCAAGAAAAACTACATGCTGGACTCATTAAGCTATTTTATTTTATGGACTTAAGTATTTCAAAGTTTATTTTGATTAATGTTTCTCTTCAGTGCTTCTCTTTTTCTGGCCATAACAATTAATTGAGTTTTATTTACTTTCTAGTTCCAAATCAGCAGCCATTAAAAATCAAATTCCTTTTCAGAAAAGCTACTTGCATATGGGGGGAGGGGGGAGATTTATATTTTAGACTTTTCCAAGATTTTCCTCATAGTGCAAAGGGAATAAAAGATGTTCATAAAATAGAGCTGGGTGCTCAGAATGAACAGTGGCAAACACAGAAACTGGCTCCTGTAGGCTAAGCATTGTATTAAAAAGTTGCTCACACAGTTCCACTGATGTGTCCCTGTGGAAAGACAGTCTTCAGGTCTTTCTTGATCATCTTTGGATCCCTCCAGTTTTCAGTGTTTCCTCACTAACACAATCTTTGGATTATGACTAAATGACCCAGATAGATAGACCCTATTTTCTCTGCATTCTGTATTAGAGTTCTGAAGTTACTGTTTTTCACTATAAATTAACACTGTCTTTCTGATACCAAAACTGTGGGAATTTTAGTTCTGGTGAATTGGTGTATTTGTTATAGCCAATCATTTCAACTGTTCCTCATTCATGAGCATTGATAGGAATGAGTACTTGGGCCTAAAAAGCAGAAGACCAGAGCCTGAGATGGGGGTCACCAAAGGCAGTGTGGAAGGATACTCCACATCTCCCACCCCCATCACTCCCCCAGGCCTCTCCTGGGCCAATTTCTCCACAACTTTCATCTAATTTTGACAAATGTTTTGCTACAATAATGTGAACTAGAGTGATCATCTACTGGGAAGTTCTTCATGTATTACACAAGTGCATTCAAAACCCCCACCGAACCTGCTAACACTAACACTGAGCTACTCTGTGCTATTACTAAGGACTGAACTCTCAGAGCTCTGAGCACCCAGAATCCCAAAATCAGCAGGAAATAGTTGGATCACTGGAGATACAACTGGTAACTTCTTATAATTTTATATGCTCAAAAGACCACCTTCTTGTCCCCTTCCTCCCAATAAATAACTCACTCTTGGGAGATCTTTATCATTATCAGAATAAAGAAGGAATTCATTCACTTAGTACTATTAACAGCTGACTTTGTGCTAGTGAGACATGACGTTGAGCCAGTCCTGATGTAGGGTAAGTGAGTTAGTCAGGCTTTTTGCTCCATAAGCCTCTAGCGCCAACACCTTCCCCTTGATTATGCAGTCCAGTGAGTGTGCACTTGTGTAACTGCGCACCCCTGGGTCTAGGAGAGAGTACATAAAAGGGCACAAAGAGAGCATGTCATCATGAGTGCAAGATGAGACAGCATGAGAGAATGCCAGGGTGGCTGAAGGGCTCACCTGCCTCCCAGCGCTGGCCCTGCCCTGCCTCTGCCCTGCCTCATGTGTCTGCCTAACTGCTAAAACCAATGGAGAACATGCACAGATAGGTGAGTCTAGTGCTTACAACTGGGGACAAGGGTGGGATGATTACACAACACCTGTTCTTTCAAATGTATAGTTTCCTGTTGGCAGGGCATGGGGTGGGGTCAGGGGAGGAGGGGGGTTCTTAAAAATAAGCACAATAATAAATAAGAAAACATCATGTGTTCATAACTGCAAAAATAATCACATGGGAAATATTATGGGGAATAACTAGGGAAGGAAATAAAATCACTATAGCTATGGTGACTGGAAAAGAGCATGGAATCGTTATTTTCTGGAATGGAGACATTTAAGTCTCCACCTGAATAATAATGATACGGGCTGCATTTGCAACAGAAAGCCAGATGGCCAGTGTGGCTGGAGGACAGGGAGCTTACTGGAAGGTGCTATGAAATATAGACAGGAATTAAGCGATATAGGCCCTTAGAGACTAAAGTGAGGAGCTTGCATTTATTTCGGTTTCAAGTCTATTAGAGGGTTTAAGCAAAGTAGCAACAGTCCAATCTCCATTATTTAAACCGTAACTCTGGCTGCTCTGTTGGTTTGAATTATAAAAATGGTAAAATGTGAAAAAGAGAGTTCAGGTAGGAAATGCTATTTATGACTCTGGCATGAGATGATGATGATGATGATGACCTGGGTCTCTGTGCTGTGGTGTGGATTTTTTTTTTTTTTTTTTTTTTTTTTTAATGCTAGGTCTCACTATGTTTCCCCAGGCAACAGACTCTTGTTGCCTGGGGTACCTGGGGCTCAACTCAAGTGATCCCCAGCCTCAGCCTCCCAAGCGCACACCACCACACTCAGCTATTTTTTGAGATGCTGTCTCTCTATGTTGCCCCTGGTGGGTCTCTAACCGACCAACTCAAGCGATTCCCAGTCTCAGCCTCCCGTCCTAAGGTTGGGATTAAAGCCGCGCACCACCACGGCTGGCTGTGCTATGGAATTTGAGGAAGGAGACATCAATGAGGAAATAATATAGTTTGACTAGGGACCATCGGACTGGCTGAGATACAGAGCTGAGATACAACGACTGGGGACTAGGGTAGCTCCTTCAGTACTGATATGAGCAACTGAGTGCTTGGTGGTTCTGTTTAATTAGAGGTGTTAGACTGTGGGAGGAGCAGATTTGAGTGGGCCTGAGGAAACCAGGGAAACCAGAGTTCCTCTTTTGGCTAATTTAAGTCTTAATTAGCACTTAAACATCCAGAGGTAGGAATAACCAGATCAAACAATTGAAGATTGGAGTCTGATTTTCAAGGTAGAAATAAGGGCTGCTGATATAAATTAGGTTATCAGCAGCAGTTAGATGATTATAAGGTATGGGTTAGGTAAAATCACATCGGAAGCAGGTTATAGAAAGATGATAAGAGGACTCGATTCTAAGACCTAAATTACTCCAGATTTAGAGATCAAATAAGGGGAAAGAAGTCACAAAAGGAGATGGAGAAAAGCAGCCAATGAGATAGGAGCACTATGAGAATTTTCTAATACTGAAGTCAACAGGAAGTGTTT
Source organism: Uropsilus gracilis (assembly GCA_004024945.1). Taxonomy (NCBI): domain Eukaryota; kingdom Metazoa; phylum Chordata; class Mammalia; order Eulipotyphla; family Talpidae; genus Uropsilus; species Uropsilus gracilis. The sequence goes on from PVHY01005500.1 coordinate 17,141, forward strand.
CAAGGAGAGAGCAGTCAACGGGTCAAATCCAAATGAGAACTCCAGTAAGATTATCATGGAGAAATACTGTTGGATTTCGCATGCAAAGGTTAATGAGTTCTTTGAGTTTATTTTTAAGTGATTATATCTGATGAAAGGAATGTCACATACCACTTTTTCTACTTTCTACTTAACTTTGCAATGGTGAGAAAATTTAAGTGGAAAAAGTATGTTATCTGGACCATAAAATTCAGCATGGGAACATTAACTGTTAAATAAATATGAAGAACTGTATCTTAAAGGACAAACTGAAGGATTATCATTGCGTCATCTGGCTTAAAACATTTTCCAGCTAAAGAGATTTTAAGTGTTAGATCAACTTCTGCAAGTTTGAAAGATAATTTTTTTTTTATATTCAGATGTTTTTTATGACTGGCTGATATATAGTGTAGGTATATTGTATGTTATATATGTATGTTGTATATGTATGTTGTATATTGTATATATGTATATTGTAGTCATGAGGTAGAAATGGGTCGATCAAAAAAAAATCATTTCATTGAAGCAAAAAACTGTGTGTAGTAGGTAGAAATAACTTTCTGTGACTTAAGACAGCTTTTTTTTTTCTCTTTGACCCAGGTATGGTGACATGGTACCAAAAACCATAGCAGGGAAGATTTTTGGTTCCATTTGTTCGCTGAGTGGAGTTTTGGTTATTGCTCTGCCTGTTCCAGTCATTGTATCCAACTTCAGTCGGATATATCATCAAAATCAACGAGCAGACAAACGAAGAGCACAAAAGGTGTGTATTCAGCTGTGTGCGACATGATTTGGCATCTCCCACTTTTTATAATGAGCTTTAAAATCCCTGACTGGCCATTCCAGTGTTTTGGATTTGGTCGATAGTTGCATCAGTCAACACCAGATAGGTTATATTACAGAAAAAAAAAAAAAAAAAAAAAAAGAGCACGCGAGAGACAGAGAGAGAGAGCTTTAATTTCTCAATAGCTTAAGACGACAAGGGATATTTCTCAATTGCTGTACAATCAGGCTTCAGGTCCATTACTGGTCCCGTGATGGAAACACCATCTTGACAGTGTACTTTTGCAATCATTCAAGCAGGGGAAAAGAAGATGATGAATCACACACTGATGCCTAAAACCTCCTGGAAGTGGGCCAATTCACTTCCATTTCTATTGCATTAGCCCAAGCAAGTCACATAACCATGTGTAACTTCAAGATGAGCAGAAGTACAATTGTACCATGCAACCAGCAGCAGAAAGAAATAAATATATGGTCAACTGCCCTAATAACAGTAGTAAAATTAAAGCTAGGTCCTTGGCATATTCTGCTGGAGTCAGATTTTTAATCTGATGCATTTCATGTCTGTATCCATTAGCGATCAAGCCAGTTCCAGTAAATGAGGGCTATTAAAAAGTACTGAAATATGTCTCTGATATTTTATATATTGCATACAGGACGTAGGAGAATATGATCATCTGTGACTGTTATTCCTGACCAATCAGTTTTATTTCTTATTTTAACTTTACACAAGCTGGTTAATCCCATGAACACTATGCAAGGTGTACATACTCAAATATAAGATGGGGAAAATAACATCTCACATAAATTAAGATTATATGTAAGTATTTATAAATTTATATAAGAATAGTATAATATTGACAACATTTAACATTTACTCATAGGTGAGTATTAGTTTAATTTTTTTCAAAAAGTAATTCATACAGTCTTCACAACAAGTCAGTAAATTAACTGTTCTCAATAGTTCCTGTTATGTAGCTGAGACTCCTAAAGTTTACAGAAATTGAGAAATTCTAAGGCCATTTTCCTAATACATTGAAGAACCATTATGTAATCCACACTGATGGGCTCTCAGATTTATAGATTTAAAATCTCTGACAGATTGCCTCTCAGAAAAACTAAGTGTTAGCACACTTCCCTCCCCTTCTTTGTCAAAATAGTCTTGTTGAGAATCAGGTCCTTGTTGCTTAGAAATAATTTTGAAGCTCTCTTTTGTAGGCTCCTCTGGACTCTGGTGTAAATTTCCAATATTATTCATGTATGCTACAGCTTGCCCTAAAAATAGATTTATTTTTTTAATTATGCAAAACCAATCATAACCTTGACTAAAGTGGATGCCCAATCTGAATAAGGTGGTAAAACTATAAAACAAGAAAGAATTTGCTGTAACTCGTAACTGTCTCCATATTTAATCCTAGACAGGATTTTAAATGTTTTTGAAAATATTCATTCAGTCTCTCTAGTAAAGTATACAATCTCATACATGAACTCTTTGCCAAGTTCAAATGTTTGTTCATTTAGCAGTGTCCAGAGAGCTTGTTCATGTACATTGTCAGAAATCCTCAGAGAACCATTCTTTCAGCCTTGTAGCTCTTGCTTTATAAAACACCCCTTTTAGATAAAAGTACCTAGTTTTGAACTAGGTACTTTTTTAATTTTTACAGAGAATAGTACTAAATATTCCGGTTTGTGTGAATATATGAAATTGGTATCCAGTAAAGGGAAGATTGGGAAAAGACACTCTCTGAGCCATTGTAGTCTCCTGCAGGGCACACCTGTGGAAAACATGAATGAAGGAATGATAGTCACATCTGGCTCCTCCACCAGGGGTTTTCAGGTACCACAACTGTGACCCTGCCCACACATGAGATCCCCTCCACTGGCATACTGTTTAAAATAATAGAAATTGACAAAAATTTTAGCTCCCCAGCAACTATCCATTTCCATTCTAGAAAGTTCTTCATTAATTCAAGTTACCTAAAAATCATTTTCCCAATACCAAAGAAAAGAGCTATACCAATATGAAAATTGTGAAAAAGTACAAATCTGATTTTCTGATAAAGCAAACTTTAAAATACAGGTATTTTTTCAAACATTATCATCTGCTACAACAAATCAGTAAAACCTCAGAATGTTTTTAGAGCTTTTTTCACCTAAATACATTTAGAATGCAAAAGTAAATAAGTATCATCTTTTAAAGTACATTAAATGAAAATGTGTTTTATAAATGCTTTTTGCTATCTTGAAAATAGCTCATATTCTAAGTTTCTGCCATAATGCATATCATGACTACTAGAAAAATTGGCTTAATAAAGCAGACTAGAATAGCCTAATGTGGTATGTCGAGTAAATAGTCTGTAACCATTAAACTGGACAAGTCATTTAAAAAAGAACAGTAGAACAGTAGAGAGAGAACAAAATAAATTATCAAAGGATATTTCCTAATTCCCTCCTCAGGAGATTAAAAATAAGCCAGAATAAACACTCATTAGGCTGAAATAGTTTATCTGAAACTGGGTGATTTGACAAATATCAAAATTATGCAAAAGTCACAGCTAATTTAGTCAAGCGAGCATAGTCCCTGCCATAGACAGACCAGTCAAACTTAGCAATAAGTAATATAACAAAGTGTTTTTAGACCAGAGTTTTTTGTTTAGTTCCTTTGCCAAATCTGAACTCAAACAAAAGCATGAGATATACATAACGCGCACCTGGGAACATTCCAGCATCATTAAGAGACATTTTCTTTCTTTTAGCAAGTTCTCTCCTTGCTTTCACCTACTGCTTCCCTCCTTTTAAAAGAAATGTATGATTAAAAAGGAATGTGTCATTAAGGGAATGTGTCATTTTACCCCTTTTCTACCTCTCTTGATAAATTCTTAACTAAATATTTAACACAGACTTAAAACTATCTCACCCCCCACAACAACCATTGGTAATTATCTTAATAGATTTATTTATTTGATTAGTCATTCAATAAATATTTATTCCATCAAATGTATTTGCCCAAATAAATTTATGCTCATCAATGACAGATAGGAAAGTTAATTTTGAGCTTGTTTTAGAATACAAATCAAATTTCTTAATCATGTGCATACTTACAAGGCTAACTTGTCAGTAATTATCATGTATAATAGTAATAGTAATTGTAATTATAATTTGATAATGCTAATAACTGCTGTGCGCCATTTGCAAACCAGAAGGGTCATTCCAGACCAGATAAGGAAAACGTCCCTCATTAACCATCCCTAAAAAACTTAAGACTAATTTACTAAAATAACCTTCTAAAAATGCAGTGGCTCCACTAGTCGTCCCAAAATCAAATATAGCGACCACCTGCCTACACTCCCCCTTCCTCAATTACTTTTAAACTTTAAAATATTAATTGTCTCTCAGGTTTATCTTCTTTAAAATTCAACAGACCCTCACCCTATGTCCATATAAATACCCCTTTCTTTTGTTAATAAAATTGTCTCATAATCCATATCTCCATTTGACCCCCTGCTGTGACTGGGCAATCTCTTCTCATCAATTCATTTCTCATACCTTACATCTAGCAGCCAACAAATAGCAACAGCAACCCTCTCTAGAGTTTCTAGTATGTCCCTGGTACTTTTCAACTCTTATTTATATTTTCACATTCAACTTGCACAAGAAAGTGTTATTATTTCTGTTTCACAGATGACTTGTTCACATTCACATGCCCATTGATTAAATCTAAGATAGATGTTGGAGTTGGCATTATTAGAACTATGCATCTTTAGAGATATTCCTGTAGCTAACTCTAAAAAGAGTGAGAGGATGTATATTAAACTACTTGTATATAGTAGCTCTTAAATCTCCATAAAACTCCTAATGTAGTTACCTGGAAAACTCCTACTCAGAGTTCAGGACTTAAATATCACCCATTCTATGAAGACTTTTCTGAATGGTGTTGATACCATTAGTTGCTCCCTCTTCTCTGGCACAATATTGTGCATGCTCTGTCGTCATGTATTACACAACATTGCAATATCCAGAACAATATTTCTCCATTGTATTGAGTGAAATAATCACTGAATAGTTGTACCATGAGTAATAGAAAATTAGGAATCATGTGAATCTGTGTTTTGTACCCTCCTACATCTGCTTCTAGTTTCTCCCAGTTCCCTCACTTATTCATTTGTCCATATATCTGGATCCTCTTGTTATCCTCTTAATCCATTCTGCTCACCTTTCTAGCGCCCCTTCCAGTGACTGGAAACCCAACACTATTACTGTTCAGCCCTGCTGCCTGCAGGATTAATCAAGTTCTAGATTTAGAGATCTAGTACTTTCTCCCACTTGCCTTTTTCCAGTCTCTCTTTTTTACATAAAAGCTAATAAAGCTTAATATGCTTCCTCCACATGAAGTATTTCTCTAAATGTAAAGTGAAAAAATAAATGTAAGTAAAATTTCTAGAATAGATGACACAGTAGATCTAAGAGCCAACATTTTGACTAAGGAATTGCTCGGAATACTATGGAAAGAGGCTTTCTCTATCTCACTTTTAAGGTTGCTGAGAATAGTTATTTTTCAAAAGTATTAAAAGTATTTTCTGACCTGGTTAGAACATGGTATAATAACTTCTCTTAATTTTCCTCATACCTCATTTAGAAGATAGGTCCTATTTAGGGAAATTACTGTGTCTATGGTTTTTGGCTTAGACATCTTCTCTGATTGATCCTCCAGCCTCTGTTTCAGAAAATATATGGTACAGTTCATATAATACCATTTGGTAAAATTAAAAAACAATCTGATTTCTAAAAACCGCTGCATACTGGCCTCTGAATGTTCCATGGTAAAAGGATTCCATCTCAAATTAGTTTGAGAAAATGTGATATTATACCCTCTCTTTTATCCTTTCTGAATATCCACAAAGCTATACATTATGAGGAATCCAATAGTCAATCACACTGTTTAACCCTTGGTATTTCCAAAACTTTTCTTGACCATAGAACCAGTTGTTTGTTTGATTTAGTTGATTGGCTTTTACCTCTAATTACTATTCCTTGGAGTCAAATTTTAGAAGCCCTGCTGAGTTCAAAGCAGCTTTTTAAAAAATGAATTCATAAAGAATTGCTATGCACAGGGTAAATGTGCTTAAGAGACACACAGTTTTTTCACAAACACCATCAGTATTTCTCAAGAAAGTCTCAAGACAGATAAAAAATTTAAGAATCACTTCAAAGCTCTTTTTGTACACTAACAATATGAAACATTTTAATCAGAATATTGGAAACCTCCTATTTTCCATATAGGCTAAGGTAAAATATTTATTGAAAGGCTACTCTAATTTCTATAGTTGCTATGCCAAGAAGTTGTATTTTCCACAAGGCTGAGGGTGGGAGACTAAAAGGAATATATTTCTTGTTACCATTGGATGGTTTTCTCTTAACTTCCAACTGTACAGCCAGAGTTGCCAAAATTGTCATACTGAGTAACTCAGAAATGAAATTATTTTCTAAAATACCTTTGTAGGAAAAATCCCCCCAATTACCTGTTGGAACAGATGCTGTAATCATAGGTCATAAAGGCTAGCATTCAACAGACGTTTGGGATGGTGCACCACATGACCAATTAAACCAATTAACTCATATAGGATTATAAGATGAAATAAAAAAGTAATGATTGAAATTGAGGTGGAAGCTTCTTTTTCTACTACAGCACATGAGTTAGCAAAATGACTATTCTGCCAGTAAAACTATGGTTTCTTTTTCTATTAACTTTGAACTGCTTCGAGTGGTGGTTGCCACCATATGTAGACTTTCCATTATGAAAAATATGTATCATTTCCCTTTGCTGGATAGTGCTTTTGGTTAATGTGTATGCCTCATTTATAAAAGAAAATAATGTGTGCTAATGCTGCTGCTAAATATTTAGTGAATGATATAAGTGAGAAAAGTGATGTGATATAGCCAATATAATTACATTCAGCAGTTGCAAAAAGAAAGAAGGGAGAGAAGGGGAGAGGGAAGGAGGGAGGGAAGTGGAAGAGAGGAAGGGAGGAACCAAGGAGAGACAAGGTGGGGCAGAAAGAAAAGGAAACCAAGAAAAGGTGTTGAATATTCCAGGAGATCAGTGAAACATTAGGACTGAACTGCAGTAGCCACCTTTTTCTGGAGACCAACTGCATAATTAAATAAGTTATTTCTGAATGATTACATCAATTCCAGGTCATTTCCAAATGTGCTTGCCACTTGCCATTTTCTTTATTGAATCTGGCCTGAAATCTTGGCAGTATAACACAGTTTTTGAAGTTAAAATTTTTCTACCTTGCACCTTTATACTTTAATACTATCTTAGTATTTTGAGGGTTTGAAACACTATTCTGACAAGAATAAAAACCATTTTTCCCCATCATGCATAAATATATTTATACAAACAAGGTATTGTTTCAACCTGGAATCAGCATCCAGGAAGAATAAATTCACAGAGGTGCAGAGAAGGGGTGGAATTGAAGTCACACGTATATTTACTCTTTGAATCAGGAATATCTGCTTCTAGAAATTCTTCTGGAAGCTAAGCTCATTTTGATATTCAAAGCATCAACCATTGCTTATAGTAGAACAAAAATGAGTCGCAAAATTATTTGTCCACTAGTCTAATGAAGAAATGCTATAAAATGTCAAATTAACAAAAAAAAAAAAAGAACTATACCTTACAAAGATTATTGTGGAAGTATTAATCAATGTGTTCTGCTTGGAAGACTGTTGGTGACATCTCTCAAACTTGTAAAAGCATGAACCCTTTCACAGTAATTCTGCTGATAGGAATTCTCCCACTCTCATATGTGTAGAATTTTATCACTAAGATAAAGGTACTCTTTGACACTTCTAGCTCTGTTAATCTCTTCTTTATTTACGTCTTTAATGTCTGCAGGGTCAGCTAGTCAGATGATTAAAAGTTCTCTTATTTATCTATTGTTTTTAATTTTACTTTTTTAATTGGTTGCATGCACACACACATATATTATATATATATATATATATATATATATATATATATGTTACATCATTGTCTACTCCAAGGTTCTTCCATCACCTATCACCCATGAACCATTTTAATCTCTTGTGCCCATCCCTCCCAATTTTACTCCCTTCCCCTTTCTTGCTCTATGCTTTCATTCTGCTAGCAGTTCTTTTCAAATTTTCCTAAAAGTTCTCTTATTTAAATATTTTTTAAAAATAATTATCATTGACTAAATAAGTAATCTTTTTCAAACAATGGTCTTTCTTATAAATTCATAAATGAATGAAATAAATATATATGTGTGTAAATATGGAAGGAGTGCCAGCTGCCATAAATGAAATCAGCTGGGTGCAGAGGGAAAGAATATATTCTTCCAACTGAAGATATTTGCCTAGGTAATTTCTGGTAAGATCTTCTAGAAATGTTACCAGCACTTGATTCCAAAGAGTAGGAGTAGAGGCAGAGCCAGGGTACAGAGAAATGTACTTATTTTTCAGGTACTTCTTTCATAAGTATACATTTATTTTCTGTTTTAAAGATATACATAATTTTCTAAGTTTGTTTAAAAGAGCATTCCAGAGCTAGAGACTTAAGATAGTCTTTACGTGCATTGTTTGGAAAGGGAAAAGAGGGTATACTTGTGCATAATCTTACAAATACAAGGCAATTCTTACCCCAGCTATCCCAGTTGTCTCCTTACACACACTTGTTAGAGATACAGTGTATATAAAGAAGGCACTCCACATAGTGTTCTCCACTCATTCCATAGCAGTCAAGGACAGGGATACAACAGTGGTAAAGCTACTGGAATACCATGTCTGGATAAACCCTGGCTTCCCTCAGTAATGTAATTTTGGTGCTTTCCTGTAACAGTAGCCATTGAAGTCACCACCCCAACCCCCCTCTTTATTGAAGAAAAGGCTATATGTGTAAATGATTTAAAATAAAAATAAAGCTATAAATTACCATGGAGGGACTCACTATATTCTTTAGACCAACAAATTCAAGAAAAGAAAAAAAACTCAGATAAGCATACTATAGTGTGGACTGTTGCCAGTAGACAAAGCGAATGAATTTCATGATTTTTTTTTTCAGAGTGCCCATGTTGTCATAACATAAAAGCTGGTTGCCCACTTTCATAAAAGCTGGTTGCAAAACTAAAATTAATATTTGGAGATGCAGATACAACTGATTTTTTTTTTAAGGGAGGGAAAGACAGAGGAAGGAAAACAAAGAAATGGAGGGGGTAGAGAAGAAAGGGAGGGAAAAGAAAGAATTCATTTCTAGTACTTAATTGCTAATTTTTAAAGGGATATTTGTTTAAGTGTAAAGGAGTTAGCAGCTGGTTTCCTGGGTCTTCATTTCATTAAGTTACTCACATTCATTAACTTGCTAGCATTGGGATAAGTGAAAAGATAAATAAAGTAATACTGCTGTTTTTCTGTGGACACAATTGACAAAAACAATAATGAAATAATTTGATCTTACTTAAAGATTTCACTACAGTTCTTAAACGCATGTTCTAAAGTAGTTAATTGATCGCACTGATAAATATTAATTAAATATAAAGCACTCAGTGGTGGAACATTAATATTCAGTCGTTACTGGTGAGAAGCTGCCAAACTATTAAACATATTTACTCCGACATTAGGATCATACAAGAGTGCATTCCTTGTTGTAAGAGAACAATTGTAGGTGTTAACAGGACATTCGTATCTCTTCTCCAGAAAGCCAGACTCGCCAGGATCCGGGCAGCCAAGAGCGGAAGCGCAAATGCTTACATGCAGAGCAAGCGAAATGGCCTCCTTAGCAATCAGCTGCAGGTACTGTCAGGCACTTCCCTTTTCCTAATGTTCAATTCATTGGTGTAATATTGATTTAGTCTACCGAACAATATCATTTTATTGTGAGTAATCATGAAAATGGCTAGTGAAACAACAAAAGTGTCGTTGGTTGTTTTTTTTTTTGAGACTAGGTCTCACTATTTGTGCCCTCCCGCAGGCTCACGTTGCCTGGGCTCAAGCAATCCCCAGTCTCAGCTTCCCAGGTAGCTGAGATTAAAGGCGCATGCCACCATGCCCAGCTATAATTTTTTGGAACTAGGTCTCGCTAAGTGCCCCAGGAGGGTCTTGACCTGCGATCCCTGGCCCCGGCCGCAGCTTCCTAGGCTGCCGCTTACAGGCATGTGCCACCTTGCCTGGCCTGTCGTTTTTTTAATAATTTCTCCCTCCATGGTGTTATTGACTGCAACAGTTTAGAGACTGGGCTGTGATATACTGCCAGCAAATCATTATTTCCCTTCGTACTGGGCACTATTGTTGCACCGAATCATGTAAACACGGTATAATGATGGTTTTTAAATAATGAAGATGCATTTGGTCCTCTTCCAATATGTGGAAGGAGGCCCTGAGTCCCAGGGAATTGTGTAAGCCTGGGGGTGATAAAGGTGTTGTGTTAATGAGGTGACTTTCAAAACAACCTGAGGATGGTGTCTGGTGGTCCAGAAAGGGAAAAAGGACTGAGATTGATCCTATCCCCAATGGCCAGTAATTTATTTGACCAAGTAAGTGCAATGAAACCACCATAAAAACCTTGAAGGATGGGGCCTGATTCTGGGTGGTTGAATGTGGAAAGTTGGGAACAATAGCTAACCCCGAGAGCATGGAAATTCTGTGCCCTTCTCTCCAACTTTTCTATGAATCTCTTCCATCTGGCTGTTCATGAGTTGTATTCTTTTATAATAAACAGTAATCTGGTAAGAAACTTTCTCTGAATTCTGTGAGCCACTCTAGCAAATTAATTGTACCTGAGGAGGGGTTCACAGGGATGTCTGGTTCAAGCCAGTTGGTCAAAACTGCAGATACTGTTGGGCTTTGCTCTGGCCCCTACAGTCCAAAGTGAAGGTCACTGGAATCTCCAATCCATAGCTCACCAGTCAGAAACACAAGTGATACCTGAACTTGCCACTGGCATTTGAAATAAGGTGGGGGACATTCTTGTAGGACTGAATCCCTAACCTGTGGAATATAATGCTACTGAGCTAACATTCAATTGAGCTGAATGACATATAGGACACCCAACTGGTATCCAGCATTGCTTGATGTTATGGGGGAATCCCCCAACACATACACACACACACACACACACACACACACACTTTAGAATTGGGTCCAGATACCATTTCACATGGGAAATGTAAAAAATTTTCAATGACTCCCTATCTCGTTATCTTTCAATTCAAAATTACTTGTGTTCCTTATAATTCATTTGGATGGGGGATAAAGGGTGACATGATATTTAATTTTACTTCTTAATGGAAAGAGAAGCTCATAGAGTATGATAAAGTTCAGAGGGTATAAAATACAATTTGAGAAACTTTACCTTTACCTTAAAACTCTTCTTTAGTATTTAAGATTCTAGCTTCTCATAAAATAGCTTTTATATAAGTGAGCATGATAATGGTTTCAGAATTATCTAAGTAGTAGATTAAAAGTTATTATAAAAAAAAGTGACTCCCAGGCTTTCAGAGATAGTCAGCAGTTTAATGAGTAAAAGAGATTTGTTTTCCATTTATGGAAACAAATCTAAAAAGCGACCAATAATTTGATGAAAATGCAAATGCTGATTATCAAACTTAAAAGCGATGCACATTTTCCCCTTTGTAGTTTAAAAAAAAATGGATGCTATTTAATCTCAGGAAATAGGCCAGATCTCTGTCAAAATGTGTGGTTGAGGTCCTCATTGTTTGAAAATAAAATAGAAAGCTCTTCTCTTCTCTGTATTAACAGTCCTCCGAGGATGAGCAGGCTTTTGTGAGCAAATCCGGCTCCAGCTTTGAAACCCAGCACCACCACCTGCTTCACTGCCTGGAAAAAACCACGGTAAGGAAGCAGGCCTGACTGCCTGCCACTGTCCTCAGACAGTAACCCTGTTTGCTTTTATGAACTCTTAGGGCTTCCAAGCATGATTTCACTGTCTGTGTTACTAGAAAATATGCCAAGAACCAAGGAGTCAGAAAAACTCACAATATTTTAAATTATTATAAAAGACTAGAATGACTTTTTAGCTTGGAAAGTATTTCAGAGACTTACTTTAAAATGCTCCCGTCCTTAGTGATTATCTCAGTTCCAAAGCAAAATATCAAATTAATGCAAATGGAAAAGTTTGTCTTCCCACTGCTGCATCCAAATCCTACAAAATATCAATTTCCCCCTGATTCTTAAATTGCTGATTAAAAGGGAAAAAATAATGATGTTCAATTGCTCCTGACATCTGGATAAAGGTAATATTAATAGCAATAACAAGGACATAGAGAATAACTTAGAGTAAGCATTTCTTTTATTCACAGATATAATGGCCAAAGATAATAAAACCTATTTATTCTCATAAGAAGTATATTATCACTGGCTTGCCCTTGGGTTGAGAGTTGAGTCCATAGCTCCACTTGTAGGCTATCCATTCGACAGTCTCTTTAGCTAAGGCACCCATTTCTTAGCTGGCTTGTCAAAAGGAGTCACAGCCTGTGACCACAGAGACAAAAATTTCACCATATTTGAATCAAGTCTCTTCACTCACTCACTCAAAAGAAATGCATGTCTGTATTCTCAATTCCAACACGCCTATGTGTTCTTTGACCATGTAGGCATTCAGCAAGTGTATATTACTTGCCTGCTAGAGACAAAGAGTCAAATTCAGCATATACCATTGTGGCCTCCGCCCTCTTGGGTCTCTAAGTGTGGGACAAGGCAAGGTGTTACTGGGGAAGAGCAAACAGTGAGCAGCTGAAAGAACAGTGGGGTCACAGTACAGTTGGACTGAGGTGGACAGGGTCAGAAACATCAGGCAGGTTCCTGGAGGGACTTGAATTGGTAAAGGGTGACTAGGAGATCAGCAAAGAAATGAAGGGGTTAAAAGGTGAAATAACCCTTAAGGAGGACTAGGACTGGGTTTAAGAGCACCGTGTAGGCACTTGAGAGTGCCAAGAGAAAATGTGAAGTGACACGAGTGCCAGCAGAGGGACATGCAGTGACTGAACAATGCCAGAGATAAGTGAAGAATTTTGATACTGTTTCATGATAGAAGGAAAATTCTTTGTGGGCTTTAAACAGGGAAGTCGCATGATTGTATTTGCATTATTAAATAAAGACACGGCCGGTCTTGAACTTCAGTAGGATATCTCTTTAAAAGTTATGTGATAACATTAACAATAGAATGTATTTATCCCCAGCTTTAATTTTCACTCTTTTACTGTTTTACAATTTAGGCCTTTTTAAATCAAACATTAACACCAATTAATGTAGTTTAAACTGAGCTACTTACAAAAATATATGGTAACCAGCAATAAAATGACTTCTTCACTTCCAATCACTGAGATAAATTAGAATCTAATCTCTTTGTAACTTGTTTTCTGTGTGTAAAATAAGGCAGTATAAAAGAAGAAAAACAGATTGTGAGTTCTTTGTATACTATGAAATTTTTTATAAAAAAAACTTAATATGAAATTCCATCTTATCTGATAATATTATTCTCTGGACTCTAAACAGCAGAATGGTAAATTTCATTACCACAAAATGCTTGTATCAGCAAAGAAATGATAAAGTAAGTAGCTAAAACAATCTATTTCCCATTATCTGGAGAATTGCTTCTATTGTTTTACTAATATTTTAGCATGAGAGATGATTAAGTGGAATTCAGTGTGTGCAAAACCTCAGGTGTCAGACTCTGAGAAAAAAGATGGTAATGGAAGACATTGCTTGGTAACTGAGACATGTTTCCCTTATATTTCTGAGGTAAAATTCTTGCATATTTTAGTAGATGATTCTTTATGAAAAACATTCAAATCAAAATTGACACTGCTCTCTAATATCTAATATATGAAAAGATCTCCATCACTGCTGCTCAACGGGAATAGCTAAATAAAGGCAGAAGTCATGAGTACAGCCAGTGTGGAATGACTGACATGAAAAGGTGTCCTCAGAAACCCAGTGCTAAACCCATCTGGGACAAACATAAAGAGACACATTTTGCAGACCAATATATTTCATATGCTTGACTAATGAATCCTATTTTGTGGGACCTTCTAAAGGAAAGTGTCTTTCTTATCTCATTTGTTAAATAAAAATGTTTTCATTCCCATATGAAAATAGTTGCTAATATATAACAGATAATCTAACTTGGGGCATTTGATTAATATAGTATCTTTTTCATAACTTCATTGACTTAAAAACTAAGTCAACATGAATTTATGCATTCCTTGTGGATATTTATTCATACTTAAGGTTCCCCCCCCTTTAGCATGTAACTTCTAGTCTTTATGCTTAAATTAATAAATGCTATTTCAAAACAGCTTGTAAATGGGTGCTGACTCAACCTGCCTATGTTAATCTGGCAGTCTGACCAAAAAAAAAAAAAAACTTTATTTTCACACAAATGCCAACATGTGTTGTGTCGAGGTGGTTTTGACATTCTAATCATTTTAAAAATGGTTTTAGTTACTCAATGGAGAGTCTAAATGTATGTGAGCATCTTTGAGTCTTAAAAATCAAGCTGTTCACTCCCAAGTTAAATGTAAAATGTGTCTCTGTGCTTTCTTCACATTTTCCTACAACCATGGAACAGAATCATGAGTTTGTGGATGAACAAGTCTTTGAAGAAAGCTGCATGGAAGTTGCAACTGTTAATCGCCCTTCAAGTCACAGCCCTTCGCTCTCCTCACAACAAGGAGTCACCAGCACGTGCTGTTCACGACGACACAAAAAAACTTTCCGCATCCCCAACGCCAACGTATCCGGAAGCCACCGAGGTAGTGTGCAAGAACTCAGTACGATTCAGATCAGATGTGTGGAGAGAACCCCACTATCTAACAGGTACTAAGATGATCTGTGTGTGAACAGCACACCCATGCAGCTTCTCAGCGTTGTCTCCACTCCAGCCATGTTGCTACCTCCGTGGCATCTAAATCCTAGTTCCTCCTTGGTTTAGAGTGAGACAAGCCTGATACTGCAATCAGTGAGAAAAGGGATCTCCTCCTTAATCATCCAGAGTCAAAAGAAATGGCTGTATCAGTATTACCCGGGTAGAAAGAAGGTAACACTGTCAGGCATTCACAAAGGTATCCTTGCCTTTTCAACTCCACAGTCATCCCTGATGTAAACACAAATAGCCTGTAGGAATAGTTAGCCTTGCAAAAAAGAGACAAATTAAACTGATATTGATATGATTGAAAAGCATTTAATGGTACCTAAAAGTAGATCACCTCTTTCAACCTAACAGTGAAAAATGAAACTATGCCTACACCACTTGTATCTAGATACTATTATGACCACAACAGTCTTTTCAATCAATATATAGTTTTGAACATAAAGGTACTTGGGGCCACAATAAACACAAAACCAATCCAATATCAAAAAAAAAAAAAGATAAGTGAAATACCAAAATTGTTTTTGAAACTCTTACTATTTTATAGAAAAATTAAGTGAAATTTTCCTGTTGGTGTTTTTCCTTTGTTTTTCTTCATTTATACTTTGTTTTCACCCTAAATATATACATATAATAAAAATGGCATATTTAAAGTATGTAAGTTATCAACAAGTCAACTTCAGCCAAAATAATTTTGCTTCATTCTTCAAATTGAATCACTGTATTTGCAGATTAACAATTAACCCAGTGCTACTTCTTTGTTCAAATTCAACAGTCTTTGTTGAAAATCTGGATGAGATTTTCAATTCAAGCTATATTGGCTTTTGGTTTGTATAAATTGATGTCTCCACGACCAGAATATTAAACTTTGGAGCAAAGAAAATTTTCATCTCCAAGATTTTCTACCTCTGTGCTATTTTATATTCATTCCAAGTAAAGTAGAAAATGGAAAAGTATTTCACAAGAAAATATTGGGCCATAAGTATTTTAGCTAAGTTTTCCATGAAAATAAAATAGTTTTAAGTTCCTCTGCATAACTTCCTCGCTCCTTTTCCCTTTCTCCCTCCCTCAGTGAGGAGAAAATTTGTGCAAGAAATATCACTTGGGGAAAACTTGAAGTATTCTGTAGTGATGATTAACTTTGGTGGTTCTGAACATTTGGCTGTCACTACGTTGAAAGTTTTAAAGGTAGCATATATTTTAGAAAGATAAGATACTAGCAAGATTCTGTAATCAAATCTGTCTTTTTCACATTGGTATTTCAAATCTCCCAGAGATTCTGTCAGAAAGAAAACTATTTTACTTCACCAAACCCAGGTTTTTCCCAAACTTCCCTGATCCTCTTTCTTGCATATTATTTCTTAGAAAATATTTGAGAAGCACTGATTGGATGAATTTTTGCTGACTTTAGGCATTTATTTGTTGCTAATGACAAGACTAATGTTAACATTACTCTCTGTGTGTGTGTATATATATATATATATATATATATCTTTGTTATATCAGTCAATGTTATCATGTGTGTAACATTTTATTTTTTTAAATGTCATGGTAATTATTCCTAGACATTTTTAATGTCATTTATAAACATGAAAACATATTCCTCATTTATAGGAAAAAAAGTTTTTTTTAAGTAGACAACTTACTTTTTTAAATCTATTTTTCCCTCATCAGCCGATCCAGTTTAAATGCCAAAATGGAAGAGTGTGTTAAACTAAACTGTGAACAACCTTATGTGACTACAGCAATAATAAGCATCCCAACACCTCCAGTAACCACCCCCGAAGGAGACGATAGGCCAGAATCCCCGGAGTACTCAGGAGGAAATATTGTCAGAGTGTCTGCTTTGTAAGACGATTGCAATCAAGTCTAAGAGAATTTGAGCCCCAGCTGTGGAAAGAGTCCCAATGTGGGAGAAAGAAGAAAAAACAAATTCTTTGCAAATGAGAACGGCAGAGCAAGAAGGTTGGTAGCAAGAAGGTTGGTAGTGAAACAAAAACAAAGCTTCCAAACTTGAGGATGGAAATATAACCACCAATGGCATTTTGAGACCGAGTGTGAGCTGTTATGTAGAGGCAGAATCGTGGCCCCTGAACTTCCTGTGAGCGCCTTTGAAATGCCGCCAACTGATGCTTCTTATGACCAGAACTCTTTTGTAATAAAATTAATAAAATCAATCTTTGGACATAATGTTCCAGTTGAATGCAAAACAAAAAAATTATGGAAAACATTTTGATAAAAATTTTTCCTGTTAAAACCATGAACATTGGCTATGATGATTAGTACATTTGAAAAACTCATACAGCACATTTGTACTGACTGAAGGAAACCATCCTAATGCATGCTAGAATTCTTTGGAGCAGTGATCTCAGTTTCCTTATTTGTCTTCAGAATAGGCATGATAAACTATAACTGTAGAAAGGGGGAATTTCTTGCACTTACAACAAGCTGATTGTTCATGTTCCATGGTGGGCTGTGCAAATAAACTCCTTTTAGAATCACAGTGTTTTTCATGGGGATGCTCATTAGTAAATCTAAAGTGTTCAGATAGTTCAGTATTAATTATCGTTTTACCTTGCACCTAGATACTGTTACAACTGCAATAATTCATTGTACACTTGTTGTATCAGGCATCAGAACCTTTTGTTGTTGTATTTTCCAGATCCTCATAGATACAGTAAAAGCCACATTCATAGACAAGCTTCTGGTGTGGCCAGGTTTTAGATAACTTTTTAATCCAAAACTATTGTGCCATAAATGTTTTTCAGTAATATTCTTTAGTCTTCTGTATTCCCGTGCCAGTGCATTCTTTGTTCCTGTATTTCTATAGCTCCTTTCTATTGGGTTTATCGTCACCAACTGGACTAGTTTTGTAGTTCAAATGAATTTCCTACTTTTGTATTCCCCAACAGAGTATCTTGTAAGTAGATTATCATCATCAGTCCCCTTGTCCAAAATTAGAAAAAAAGGAGTTGACATCTATGATTTATCTTTAACCTCTTTGCTGTTAAGGAAAAGCCCGATACTGGATATATCACTACGTGTCATGAAAAGACTTGGCTGGGACTAATATCATAGGATCAGTGATCCCAGAATCTCATTTGATGTATTATTTCTTTTGCTTTAGATCTCAAATATATTTTGAGAATAACTAGTGTGAATTGAAATGCAGAGGTAAACTGGAACGCTCTATGTAGCAATATTTAATGAAAGCATGCTTTCTACACTGTGGGGGAAGGCAGCACAAATTTATCTCAGAATGGGTCCTGTATATTTTGAGGAACAGTTTTCTCTAAGTCAGAAAAACAGGAGTTTGATTATGCTAAGTTGATATCCATGTACATTTAAGTGAAAAGTCTTTCTATCTTTTCACCTTTAAAATATATTAGCAGACATGTCTGCCTGTGACAGTGTAATAAAGTTTTATGTCAAATTGAAGAGCCTTGTTCATGCCAAACCACCACTGTAAGGAATCAAGTTAAACTTCTGTACATGGAAAGAGTTAATAATTATCCCTCTCCTATAGATAATTTTAAATGCTTATCATAATTTATCCTAAAAAGGAATTAATCCAACCATTTTCAAGCAAAGCCAGAAATTCTTGCTTCCCGTCTCTAGAATAGCTTCTAGAACAGTGCTCTGCACATGGTAGATCTTAATAAACATTTGCTGAGTGAAAATAAGATAAGCTCTACTCTCTCTAGGGAAGAACTGGCTTTTTCCTAGTACATCTTTTAAAAAGTTACTAATCTTCCTGGAGCGTGAATATTAACAATTATATTTTAACACCTGCCTCATGTCACTTTATGCTTCTAGAGCAAATATATAGTGAAACTTCTTTGATGACATTTGTCAAGACAATTTTTAAAAAGTAGACTAAGGAAACCACAATCAGGAATACTTAGCTCTTTTGATTCCCAATGAGAAGTTCTATTTTCATGTTCATAATATTGCATTTTTAAAAGGCAGTTCGAATATTTTAGTTGACAATTCTGTCTCTTTTTTGACTTATCATTTATCCAAAACTATTAATTTTTTTACTTTTGGAAAAGAAAAAAATACTTTGGTGTTTAGGTGATTTAAAAATATACTGTGTTGGTGGTGAATGACTATTGATGACTGTGTTAAGTGCATCTGTATTGTAAGTGAAATGTAATTATTTCTGTGTACCATATGGAGTAATCAAGGTCATTGTTTTTGACAATTTTGTTTGAAATTCATATATCTTATTTCAAAGAATAGCATAATATCTGCATTATGCTGAAAAAAATAGACCTTTGGAGAATACTTAAATAAAACATGTGCATGCTCGAACAGGACAATGTGGTTGACTCTTGCCCATGTTTTCTCTTCCTTTCTAAAATATAGGAGTTGCCACTCATGATAGATGACAGCTGTTTGGAGAACCCTGTAACATGTACCAGCTCTAAGAATTCATTGATTGTAACTTATATTTTATTTAAAGTAGAAAAGTAGCTTTCTGATGATAATAATGTCTTTAAGCAGAGACTTTAATAGAAAAGTTAGTATCATTTTAAGATTAGAGAATGCCACTGTTTTGAATTGTCGTTTTCGAAAAACTTTGACACTGACAGCCCTGTAGTCACAGAGTATTAAGTCAATTGCAATTTTATCAGCCATTAAAAAGCATGTTATGGTTAAAATCAGGGTTTTTTTTTTTTAATATGTGATACTTTCAAGCAGTATGCTCTGCACTGTGTGGATTCAAGTTTACTAGCCTGTGCACTACATGCTTCTTGCCTCTTTTACGGTATAGATCAAAAGGAAATGAGTCCAGTTACTGAACCTATATATTTATTAAAATTCACCACTTGCATTAAACAAAGAGAAGTTTGAAGGTAATAATTACTTGCATCAGAACTCAATTAGATTCTTGCTTAAGGATTGTTCTGTCTAAGAAAACAGACAAGGTAATAGTTGAAACACTTTGTAAAATGTAGAATAAAGTCATACAATCAGTAATACTTAGGATTTTTTTACTCTCATGAGAAATATATATGTACATACATGCATGTATATGTGTGTATATATACACATATATACATAGATATACACTCATACACACTCATGTAGATTTGTGCATTTTAAAATATGAACAAACTGATGATGGCCTCTCTTCACTATTCAAGAGGGAATAAAAAGCAAGGGAAATTAAGAGATTATTACAAGAAGAAAATAAAGGAACCATTGAGTGCAAAGAGTGATTTCACTAGGCATAGCTAATCATCTTAATGGAGCTCCTCTTTTTCATATTATTATTTCTTTCCCTCTATGGGCCTTTACTGAGATGCCAATCCTGTGTAAAGAACTTTCAACACATTATTCTATTCTTTCAACTTTATTACAGCTTGGGAATAACCTCCATAGAGTTTCATTGATATCTGCTAGCGATGTTGTTCAGAAGATTAAAGAAAGATTCTAAGTATTAAGTAGCCAACACTTCATCTTAAAAGAAAGTACCTCCTCATCCCTAAAGTGTTCATAAGATGTTTGCCTTATGAATTCGTTAGGTGCATGAACAGCTATTTGCTCCACACTTCACAAACCTCATCAGAACACAATTGTGTGGACATGCTGTATTTTTGGAAAAAAAAAAAAAAAGACTTTAAATTATCTCTGCTTCAGCTTATTGTATTTAGTAAAACATTTTCAAAAGAGCTAAGATTTTCAGCTTAAAAAGAATTATCACTTTGAACAGCACATTTAAGACAATTATATCATATTTACCAGAAGGGCTTTCAGTGAAAACAATATTATATTTAAAAAAAAAAAAAAACCTTTGCTTTTACTGCCTGCCTGTCCTTTTTTCCTCCTCTCAAGCACTAACCATTCTTTCCCTAACCATTTTTGCCAACAGTTTTTCTATAAGATCCACTAGGTAACTACTGTTCATTTTACATATAACCCAAATTATTAAGTGCATTGGAAGAGCCAATCTTTGAAAAGGTGCTAGAGAAATAGAGATGAGAAATCTGTATTGAACAAAGCCTTTCAAGAAATTACAGGGTAGTAACTATTCTCTGATTTACACTATTATTCATAATCTTACATTACAAGTATTCTCTGTCATATTGACAGTCATTTTTCTACCTTAATCTCCTGAAGAAATCTCTTCAAAAGAGTTGTTCTTCAAAGTACTTTCTAAAATCTTCCTATCAAATCAGTAAAATCACCTTTCTGTAGCAAAGGCCAAGAAAGAAGAGATGACAAGACAAAATAGAAAAGGAGGCAGAACTTTACCTTTACATTTGAGCAGGACAAAACACTAGCCTTCCAGGCTTCCAGTCTGCCCTCCTACCATAGTTTCAGAGGGTGTGAAGAAAGCTATTTAAATAGTTTCACAGGAAGAGTACCACACAACATTGCTGTGAAATTTAACTCTACACCGCAAATTAATCCCATTGAAATATCTGACAGTGAGAAATCAGAGCAGTCAATCAAAACAAAATATAATGTTTTAATATGTGGTGCCCATCAAGAAATTGTGCCTAAGTAGTTTATGTCAAATTTCAAACATAGGGCTGACTGAAGATAATATTGAATGGGTAGATATCAAAGAGGTGGAGAGATCCTTGGAGGAATCCTAGAAGCAAACCATGGAGGGTGGGAGGTAGACCAGTGATACATGGTTCCTTTCTTTGACTTTAATCAACAACCCAACATTGTTTAATCAATGCTATTGTTACAGTTACATAACTGTTAACATAAAAGGTGTTTATGTTTTCCCACTTATCAATTTTTAATATTCAATTACTGAGAAACTTCCCACTGCTCTTTGGACCCATGTACAAGAAAGAACAAAACCCTGAGAGAATGGAATAAAGAACTTGTACTGAGAAATGGGAAAGCAATTTGAAGAGTCAAAGTAGGGACTTGACCTTGGGTAGCTTAATCTGTTAAATTTCTTAACTAGAGGCATTGAACACATAGTATTCAAAATTAAAAATAATCATGTGTCTCACAATTTTACATTGGATATAATAGGAACTTAATAAGCAGAGTTTTTATTTCCAACCAACCTGGTAAGAAACTAACATACAAATCACAAAGAAAAATTGGAATGCATCTCTAATATAGTCATGCTTCATTTAAAGCCACTTCAGTAAATGATGGATCACATACATGATGGTAGTCCCAACAGACTACCCTATATTCCATGTGTGTAATAGACTATAACATTTCAGTTTGTATAATTACACTCTACGGCTTTTGCACAGCCATGAAATCACCTATCACATTCCTCAGACTATATTCCTTCTGTTAAGTAATGTGTGATTATATATAGTTTTCCTCTATAGATTCACAGTGAATACTAAATAATGATGACCAAAGCAACCATGAAAATATAATGGTAATAATAATAATGGCTAGTAGTTGCTACTGGAGCCTAAATATATACCAGGTACTGTACTAATCACTGTATGAGTATCAATCTATTAGATAATTATAATAACACTTTCTATTGAGAAAACTTTAACACTGGAAATGATAGGTCTGAATTTTCATAATTCAAAAAGTTGTAATTGAATTGTATAATTGAGTCCTATTTGTAGAAATACTTACTCTATTTGTTCTTTTGGAGTAAAGCAAATATTCAAGGAAATGTTAGGGAAAGAACATACCAAATATTCAAGGAAATGTTAGGGAAAGCCTGGTTACATCCATGTTCTATTGGTTGCAATGTCATAATCAAAGGTGATCTATTTTTCTTTCCATTTCTTCCTATTTTCTGATATTGAAGAGTGTGCTGCTAATAAACTATCCCTAACTGACAATTAGTAAATGAAAATAAAAATATCAACTAGCCAGGAAATATAATATGTCTGAATTAATAAAGACTTTTCTAATAACTTTATCAGCACAGCATACACATTAAGCTAATTTTCCAGTAACAGAGAACATCCATCACTCACTTGTTCTTCTTTTTGAACAAGGCCTGCCAAAATATTTCAAGATTTTGATTAGGGTTGTAGTTAGTTTGCAGCATCTAATTGACCCATAAGCTATGTCCTAAAAGCTTAATATAACAGAACAAAAGTATTTTGAATTTAAGGTCAATAACCACAGTTCCAGTCTTCATTACCTTTTCTAATATCCTGAGATTCCTGCAGTCAAGAATTTTGGAAGATGAGATTTAGGTGCATATTGGTATTTAATATCATAAGCAAAATAAGGTGCAGAAATTCATATAGGCAAAATAGCTGCAAAATTCAGTATTCCAAATTCAGTATTCCAAAATAAAATATTCTGGAATTTTTCCATCCTCAGAAAGAATTCCAAAAATTATCTGTAGGTCAGTGATGTTTTTTATTTGTTCCATATAAAACAGAAAGCTTCAATAAAGGTATAAACACAGACATTTGATTTATACAGAACTGTAGAAAATTTAATGAACCTTTTAAGATGGTACTTGAGATATAACTGCTGATCATAAAACTTCTTTGGGTTTCATCGTTTGCTTGTTTTATGTTCCAAAATAACATTAGCCTATTAATAATATCTCTTTACCTTCCATATCAGCCTTTCCTTTCCCACTGTTCAATGGGTAATTGTGTTTTTCATCATAAATAGTAATATTGTGTTAGGATGCAATTATGAT
The DNA here is from genome assembly GCA_004024945.1 of Uropsilus gracilis. Taxonomy (NCBI): domain Eukaryota; kingdom Metazoa; phylum Chordata; class Mammalia; order Eulipotyphla; family Talpidae; genus Uropsilus; species Uropsilus gracilis. The sequence goes on from PVHY01005500.1 coordinate 40,471, forward strand.
TAAAAAGAAATATATAGAAAAGTTAATATTACATATAGTTTATCATTGTCAAATTTTACTGACAGTAATGATTAACTATAAAATTTTTGCCTCAGTGAAATAACAAAACTCTAAATTGTCTTACGGAAAGGTATTTTTCCACTTCTGTTTTTATAGTAGAATTATTGATCAGGTAATTTCCAATATAAAGATCACAATATATTAAAAGGAGACATATTTATAGCATCAATATGTATAGCAAGCTGTATTTTTTTATCTAAAAGGACACAAACCCACTAGTGAAAGATTAAGAAGGAAATGGAGCCTTGAAAAGAAAGAAATAGAAACTATATCTCATTTGAAAAACACAGAGCTTGAAAAACCAGAAGAATTCAACACTATGTCAATTCTTTGTGTTAGCTTTCCTTGAATTCAGTTTATTGGCACAGATTCTGTAACTTTAGTTCAGCACCACAGTTTTTTACTATCATATATAAGTTAAAAATTTGTAGGATTGTCTAAAATTAATTCAAGACCTTTCTTCCTTCACCTATAGTCTCAAATAGTAAGTACCTTAATATAAATTTAGACTGAATGCTAAAAGGGTTATAATAAGCCCAATTTAGGAAATCAAGGTTAAAGTGCTAAAAGTCAAAAAGTGAGAATGTGGATCCCTCAGTTTGTGTATTTGTGTGTAATTTTGATTAACTGTTCAATGAAATTTTTTCCATGATAATATTATAAACCATCACCAAAACTTAAATACAGATGACCTTTAGGATGACTATTGCTTATTTTTAATCAGTTGTCCTTCCCTTTCCATCTCTTCTCATAACAGAAAAATAATGTATTGATGCCTAAAATGTATTATCAAAGCACAATCACAACAAATGGATTTTTTACAACATACAAGAAAGTTGGACAAACAAGTAAATTTAAGCTTCCAGTGCATTAAGAATCATATTTGTAATGGAATTACATGAAATAATACAATTTCAGAGTTTATATTACTATGAAAAATTTAAGTTCTTAGGAAATTTCTCATTTGTATATTTCTATTTTAATTGTAAAATATCATCCATTTTATAGGGTGTTTTCTTTATAAAAAATTACTTTTATGTCCTAGATAAAACCATGGAGAAAAAATGTTGGAGAAAAATAATGAAAACATACACACACACACATACACACACACACACACACACACACACAGGGATGGGGGTGTGGAGAGAGAAGCAGAATGTAGAGCTCCATTTACTTTATTTTCTGATGAAAATAGAATTTTAGTGGTATGTGGAAGGAAACTTTCTCTTGCCAATAATCATTGTAGTAATTTTTTCCTTTGCTGATTGTAGAAAATTATAATGTAGCAATGTCTAGGTTTTTACAATGAGTCTTCCTTAAAACATCTATCAAAAATAGCATTCTTAGAATTACCAAATATTATCTTTTTGCTAAAGCTTAAATGGGCAGAGTGCTTGAACCTGCATTAACTAGAACAGGGAAGCAGTAGGTTAGGTATTTTGAGTACACACATGAAAAAGAGGAACTCACTGCTTATGTATTTACAATGTACTGAGAATTTGTGCTTTTTAGGCTACTTTTAAATAAGTTGACAGGTTTCCTTAATTTTTATCTGTTTCTTAACTAAATTTGTTTTAAATTTTCATCTACTGATGGTAGGGTTGTATAAAGCAAGCTATAGTTCTCTTTAGTTATCATGAATTAAAATGGATACCAACAACTTCAAATTCTTTTCAACTATATCTAGGAGGTTATGCCCTATATGCTTCCCTACTTTTGATGTAAAGAAGCCGCTTTCTTCGGTCTTTGTAGTTTTCAAGAATTGCAGGTAGGCACACCTACCCAGAATCTTTAATCTATGTTAATCATTATTTATGACATATTGTGGACAAATGGGGTAACCCCGAAAAGAAGGAAGTGAAATCCCCTCGCTAAGTTCCCTTAATGGAGAGCATAATATCTACTTTTAAAATTGTATAGATTTCAAGAGATATTCTAAAAAGAATTTTTATTTTGTTTGTTTTTAAGAAATGGCTCTGACATTGGACTTCATCTATAAATAAAATAGTGCTACCTAGGGTATGATGAAACTTAGGCTGTGGAGGTGACCATTCAAGCCATTCATCCCTCTGTGAGTACATTGGCCCTTCCAGGCACTGTGCTAGGTGCTAGGATGAAAAGAGAACAATATCCTACCCTTGCTGTTATTGTAGAGAGGAAAAATCATTTTATCTCTCCACTTGAGTGTAACAAAACACAGATTACAAAGGAGAAAAAAAGCAAAAGTCTAATAACATGTGTTGTTGCACAAAGGAAATCATCTTGAACCCCTCTGGGTTCTAGGCTGGCAAATAATCAAACAAGCATCACACAGATTGATGAGAAAAAGCCAAAAGGAAGTTCAATAATAGTATATATACCTCCTACATTCTTGGGAGAAACAGTAAAACTGAAAAATTCACCCAGGTAACTTCAGATGTCATCTTAAACAGCTTGGGGAGGTTACTAGGGAAGATGGAATAGACAAAGATAGGCAGATCTAAGTTCTGCCTTCTCCCTTTAAAAGAAAGAGGACACTGACTTTTTTCAACACTTGCTCTTACAGATGTTTACATGTAAACATCTTTTTCTAAGGCAATAAGTGCCCAGCCTTCAGGACCCGTCCCATGAAATCAATCTTTTAGCAAAAATACATTTTGGATTGGCAGATTTTTGCTTCTCTACCCAAGTATAACTCATGTATACATGGAAATACTCAGAGAAACTGAGTTCAGGTTTTCACACAGTCCAAAAGTAGAATGTTCCTATTTGGTATGATTTGGTAGATGATGATGATTATTATTATTATTATTATTATTATTATTATTACTATTTTTTTTGTGGAGCCCAGGAACTTTATTACTTTTAACTTATCTGGAACAAATTTTAGCAAAAATGAAATAAAACATTCTACTTTAGAACAGCCATGGTCTTGTAGTTCTCCAGGTGGTGTCGAAGTCAGGATTAAATACCATTTAAATAGAAAAAGGGTGGGAGAGGTAGGCCTCTTAGAGGAGAAAAAAAACTCTAAGAAAGATGAATGAGACCTTAGAAGAATGAGTGAGAAAAATGATCATTTGTTCAAGGTTTGTCTGGTTATCTCTTACTTAGAACAAGGGTCAGCCCCTTAGGTGACTAAAGTCCGGGAGGGCATCTATGATAGCTGAGTTCCTCTGAAGGTTCTATCTTTAATCAGATGGGGGGGGGCAGAGAAAATCTCTCTCTGCATTTGACCCCATATCAAAATACTCTGTATATCAGAGTAGCATATGGCAAGGCGGTTGCTCTGCTGATCTTGCTATTATAGTCTACTGGTAGACTTGGATCCGAAATAGAAGTATAATTAAGGAACCTAAGTTCAAAGACAGATGCATAAGGCAAACTAGGTAAGTTATTCAGATCAGCAGGATGGAGGTGGTGGTTGAGGGGGATGCTGAAATTGTGGTTGAAGAAAGGACCTTAGAAAAAGACACCTGAGATCTGCAGATGAGCCAAACAGTCAAAGAACTTCCCAGGCCTGGGAAGCACAGGTACATTTTCCCTGGGAAGGTAAAGAACAAATCATGCATTTGAGTTCAGTAAAATTCATTGGTTTTAATTTTTAGATCTATTGCCTGTTTTTTCAGGCTTTGACAGGACTTGGGGATCCAATTTTTTTCTGAATATTTTGCAGACCTCAATAGTTTCTCATTCTTGGTTCTGATTACTTGTCCTTTCATAGGTAAGTGCCAAAATAACGTTCTTTCTATAAAGTGACAACTACCATTTACTCTAAGCAAGAAACATGAACCATTCATTTCCTTCCACTTTACTACAACTTTGGGAGCAAGTGTTGGAATAACCATTTTCCAATCAAGACAATAGAGAACAAGGAAGTTAAGCAATTTGCCTGAGGTCACAACCCTTGGTAAAGCATTAAAATGGAGTTCAATTCCCAGTTTGATTAGTAAGTCTGTTGCTTCCCACAAAATCTTTCAGTTAAAAATAAAATTAAGTAATACTAATTCTTTGTACAATATGCAACTCTGAAATTGACCCCGTAAAGGCAATATCTTGTGACTTGCTTCTGTCTACATTGTGCTTTTGTCATCGAAATGACTAGTATTTGTATCAACCGCTGTTGATTCACTTGCTTCATTAATTGAACAGATACTAACTAGACACTGCTTGGTTTGACGCTTGAAAGAAAACAACAGACAAGACAGAGTCCCTTTCATCATGGCAATTTACATCCAGTTGAAGAGACTGATAATTAAGCAAATAAACACACAGATGATATATAATTGTGAATCATGGTAAGTGCTGTCAAGGAAAATAACAGAATCTACAAAAGCACTACCAGAAGGTTCCATGGTGAAGATTCAAGGTTCAAAAAAGTTCTCTTTGGGAAAATGTCAAAGAAAATGTGGAGAGATTACAGCTGAGGAGTGGATCTGGTTAAGGACAGCATGAATTTAGAGATTCTTCCACTTAAAGATTTTGGACTCGAGCCTCAATCTAATAGAAAACCATAGAGAATTTTAAGCCGGGAAGTGATATAATCCAATTTATGCTTTTTAAAGATGACTCTAGTTGCTATGTGCGGAAGAACTAGTTGGCAAAAATGGCACAAGGGGAAGCAGAGAGACCAATTAGGAAATCACTTCGGTAAGCAAGTGAGAGACACAGTATGGCTGATATGAATGGTGCCTTAGAGAACTGGACAACTAAAGGGTTATTTTGGTGTTAATATCAAAGACACTGGGTAATGACTGGTATCAGCATGAGAAAATTCCAGGAAAACTGCTGGTTCTGATTATTATAGCTGAGTGGAGAAAAAAGTCATTTGCTGAGATGATCAGGAGTTCTCTTTTGAAAATATTCATGAATGATCCAAGAGGAGGAGGCAAAACTAGCAAAATGAATTTGTTAACACTTACTAAATGCTTACTGTTTGCCAGTAAATTTTAAGTTTGTTTATAATTGTGCAGATATTTTCCTACAAAAACTATTCTTTCATTTATTTCAGCACAATTAATAATTACGTTAAGTTTTTTTTTTTAGTTACCCTTTTTTTAATTGAGATAGCATTGTTTTACACACAGGATATATCTATCATCAGAAAAGCCCTACTAAGTATATATAATTAGCTTCCTTAATTTGTAGAAAAAGATGCAAATACACAGAAATGTCACATAATTTACTTAGGATCATCTAGAGAGTAAGTTGCAAGATAAGGATTGAACCCCATTATTTCTCACTCTGACGCTAAAACCTAAAAGCTGAACCACTTAGGAGCTCACTTTCTGACCTTTAAGTAAGTAGGTGTAGGCAAGAGTACACAGCACAGAACAGGATGGAGAGTTCATTTGGGAATCAGCATCATCACTGAAGAGTATTTAAACCCAGGGGAATGGAATGAAGACTCCCTGTAACCATCCAAGAGAAGCAAACAAGAGTTCTAAGAAAGAGTGAACAGAGAGTTGGGAAGAAGCCAGAAAAGTGTAGAGAAGAGAATGGTCAAGCCCCTGAATGCATATGCTAAAACATCTAGTGAACAATGACCCACTGAGTTCGGGCACCCTGGCACCACAGCACCCTCAAAGCCCATGATGTGATGCTTGAGCAGAAAACCTAGATTCAATTAGAAATGCAAAGTGTAGAAAACATTCCCAAGTTTCTGGGCTCCAAAATATATTCCTCAAAGAAGAGGAAATTTCTGGGAAAAGATGGAATGACAAGAGGCAGATTTTTTAACATTCTTTATTTAATGGAATATAATGACATGTTCCAGAGATCTGATAGAAAAGGAAAGGTTCCAATGTATGTTGGGTGGGTGGGGCAAGTCAGGAAGGGGAGGAACATGGAGGATTGGAATGATGGTCCAGGGGTGATAAAGTGGTGGAAAAACCCCGGGAAAGACAAAGATGTTTTATATATATATAAAATATATATATATTTTTATATATATATAGTATATATATGTATATAATTATTATAATAAAAAAGAAAAGGAAAGGTTGCCATTGCTGGAAAAGAAGGAGAGATGTAAAGACTACAGAGAGGGAGGGCATGGGGTCAGAGTGAAAGAAACAGATGCTGTCCTGGGGGTAGAGGTCACTTGCTCTGGGGCACCAGCAGACCCATCTCAGAATGCCCCTGTGTGGCTTTTTGTGACAGAGCATGGAACTGTCCCTGAATATGCTCTCTTGCTAGATTCTGCTAGTGTCTACTGGGAGCAAGTTTGCCTTTCCATTGCTTTGTAAGAGGATTGGCCTTCACTCTCAAGAGTATTTGGGAACATCTGACTCAAAACTACCAGTTTGGATTGCACTCAGCAAAATTGGGAACAGCTGACTTAATCACCAGTTTCCTTTAACTTTCTTCTCTGGACTCTTTTCACTTCTTATTGGAGACCAAACCCATGGATGAGCAACCTAGGTTAGCAATTCAGGAGTTATCTGCTCAGCCAACAAGCTCCCCACCCCCACCAGCCACCCACGTGTCCCTAGGTTTCCTTTTCTGAGACCTTTACACTTGCTATCTCTCGTTGTTGTCAGCAAGTTCTAGGAGGAACACAATCTAATTATAATAACTCACAGAAAGATACAGATGATGGATGTAGCTCCCAGGATATTTGCAATTGAAAAGAGACCACTTAAACTTAATGAATCTCTAGAGAAATATTAATATTGAGAGAGAAGCTATCTGCAGTCCCCAAGCATTCTCAGAGGAGCTATCTCTTCTGCCTGTTTTGCCCAATCTGCCCATCAATCAGAACAGATCTGTACACACTAGGAGACAACAGACACATACACACATGCACGCATGCACACATCATATGTGCATATATCCAGACATATTCCAGGCACCTACTAGCACATCGAGGCATGTTGTATACATTATATACGCCTAACAAGCTTACACACAAATGGGTACATGTAGATCTATGAGAGTACAGAGTGTGTGCTGATATCCCTAAGTACCAAGTCTGGCGACATTCAGTGTGGCTGGTAATGGCCAGAGACGAGTACGTATAAAATTCTAAGTCTAAGATTTTGGATTTTTAGTCTAACTGGAATAGAAAGCTACAGTCTTAAATGGAGAACTGACAAGAACTGATTACATTTTCAAACATCATCATAGCTGTACTATGGAGAACACACACAGGTATCAGAGAAGAAGTACAGACACCTGTTAGGAGGCCATGACAGTGGCCCAGGTGAGAAGAGAGCCAACTCGGGCCAGAGCATTAACAGCAGAGGAAGTAGCAGGTCTAGGAAAGATAAAGAAGGAAATGCTGATGGAACTTACTGAGGGATTAGATGAGAGATAAGAGAGATGTAAAAAAATTTGGGTGGATTTACTAAGGAAAAGAAGCAGGGGCATGGAGAGCTCACTTAGCTGGGGTACATTTTAAATTCATGTCATCCATGTAGAGATGTCAGGTAGCAGATTGGTGCGCAAAAGTGAAATTGCAGGGAGAGGCAATTTAATCTGAAAGACACATATATAAGAAATGTGACCCTAGAGATGGTGTACAAAGCATGGTCCTAGGGGACGTTAGTAAGCAGAGCATGTATGTAAAGAAGCCTGGAGCATCAGAGGACCCTCTGACAGTTTAAGACAAACACAGGAGTGGCAGCCAGGAAATGAGAAGAAACTCTCAGTGAAGGATGAGAGAGAGCTAGTATCAGTTTTACTAGTATGGGAAGCAGTTGAAAAGGACTACATCTATTTTATGTGCTTGTCCAGCACAAGATAAAAATTTGGGCAAAGCTTTGTGGTGGTTTCAAAGAAATGTCAACGAATTTCTGGATATTCCTCCTTCCAGGTAGAGCTGTATTTTCCTCTCTTATGGGTGAAATGTATTTAATGATCACTTCAGCTTCAGATGAACTGAATGTGGCAATGATGATTAGAAAGCACTTCAGGGTTATAAAAAAAGCAATGGCTTTTGTCTGAGGTGCTCTTTCTTATTCATTGTCACTTTCAAGTCACTTGTTCTCAGGAAAGTTGGAGGTTTTGGAGTGAGGTGACTTATTATGGAGAGGGACTGAGAGCCCCAATTCACAGCTGGCACCCATGTGCCAGTCCTGTGAGTGAACCTATGTGGAAGTGAATCCTGAGCCCCCAATTCAGTTTCCAGGTGATGACAACTGCATTCAAAATCTTTATTTGAGACCCTGACCCAGAATCACCTGCCAAGCAGCTCTCAGAAACCACGAGGTAATAAATACTTGTTTAAAACCACTAAGTTTTGGGGAAATAGTTTAAGAAGCAAAATATAATTAATTCATCTGCATGGTTGAGACAGAAAAATGGAATCTAAACATAGCTAATAAACTACTCCTCTAAGTTTTATTATTTTACTCCTTAGAGGAAAGAAAATCAAATCTGGTAAATGTTTGGAAGAACTGGAATTAATAGCATTTTTTCTCCACAGAGAAAAAAGGTTTTGGGCCACGGACCCATGAGGGGTTAACATCTGCCACCTTCAATTGTTTTGGTTAAAGCACCGCCTTCCTAGATTAGCATTTCAGATCCTGGATCTTGACCACCCAAGGTAAGTGCCAATGCAGGATGGGTTTTGTAAAGGATTGGCAAGCAGACAAGGCAGGCAGGGTAGGGCAAGGGGGTTGAGAAGCAGACAGGCAAGTGAGTCTCCCAGCACCCCACAAATCTTTATGCTCTCTCCCTGGGTTTGTTCTCTGGTGTTCCCTCTTGCCTCTTCGGTAGTCTCACCACTTGTTGGCATGCTAATAAGCTGCTGCCACCACTGTCACCTTTATCTTTGCCCCTAGGCACAGGCATGCTCACTTATACATGGGCATACTCTTTGGTCCAGGTATCCACAATTATGGGTGTGTGTGCCCCATGCCTACACTCCCAAGTGCCTTCTGCACTAACACAATAAAGGCCACAGTTGGGCCACAGAGGCTAGTGAGGTAAAAAACTTGACTAAGTCATTTACCCTATAGGATATTCCCAAAGGGAATTACTTTTTTAAAAAATTTATTTATATATAACTTTCACATCGTTGTAATCCCAGGGTTTCATCCCCCTCACCCTCCCCACCATTCCCCCCTTTTCACCCCTGCCTGAAGTTGTGTACTTCAGTTTGGTGCTTAGCTTGTTTTGACTTTTCCTCATGCTTTTATTTTTTCTCTATATCCCACATATTAGTGAAACCATTTGGTTTCTGTCTTTTTCTTTTTGACTTGTTTCTGCTAATATGCTTTCTTATAAGTACATCAATGTTATCATAAGATCATCAAATTTGTCATTTTTAATTGATGAGCAATATTCCATCATGTATATACACCACATCTTAAGTTGCTTCCAAGTCCTTGAAATTATAAATAGTGCTGCAGTAAACATCCAAGCACAGGTGTCCCCGAAGGGAATTCCTTTAAACTTGCCCCAGTTTCACTGAAATTGGAAACTTGAGACCAAAGAGACCCAGAGAGAGTGAACTAGAATGAAGAGTCCTGGGAGAGAAGGAAAGGTGCCAGGAGTCCCAGATCTTCATCTGATTGTGAGACCTTGGAAATGTATTTAGCCTTTGAAGCTTCAGTTCCAGAATCTCTAAAATGGAGTTCCACCCACCCCCATAGATGGGTGAAAGGCTAAATAAAAAAAAAATGAAAAACCTTTCAGAATCAAGGTTGGAGAATGATCCCAGAGTATACTCACTCTGCTATTGTATGTTGATGGGAATAGCTGTATAGAGGTCAGTGTTCTTTGAAGGCAGAATACATTTACTCAGCTGACCCTGAATGTTCCTTTTTCAAAATGTTCATATAAGTTTGAGCTCAGCACTTTTTACTCTAATCACACATTTCTACCTAAGTTGCCCTGAATAGCCCCATACACCTGATTCAGCTATTTTTCTCTTTTATTTTTGTAAGTGATTATTAGGAGTTGTTCTTTTCTCCTCTTTGATAATTCTTGGCATGAGCTATTTCATCTGAACCAAAGACACAGCAGAAAATCTCAGGGGATACTTGCAGAATCTTTGTATTTTCAGCATCACTTTTTACTCATATGTCTTAGTTAAAGACATTAAAAAAACAATATCTGTCATGGCAGTCAATTATAACCACATGATTATATTAAAGATGACTTACACATAAAGCCCACACTTTGAGTTCACACTCAAATAGATGAGATGGATATAAAGAAAACATGAGTCAGTGATTGATTACTGAGATAACTGTGGCATCTTAGCATCACATTTAAATTACTCTTTTCCTTCCTTCTTTTTAGCTTTATCCTTTCCTAAACCCTAGTTTAAAGGAGAACAGCATTCCTAGGACTAGTTATTTAGTAATAAATGAGTAAAACCATCATAATGGTAAATTGAACCTAGCAATGAAAGAACATGCGGAATTGGCATCGCTTGAAAAAAGTGAAATTAAAACGTAGATTTTATTCCTTTGCAGATATTAATTTTATCATCATCAATTCTTTTAAAGACTTTTAAGAATCACTTTTCAGACTTCTGAGAGTGTCTCTGTGATCTGTACAACAGACATATTTAGTTAAAACCATGGTTTCATCTCTGAGATTTTAAGATATTTTTAATAGAAAATATTTTTAAAATAAGGAAAAGTAAAAAGAACAAATAAACACTTCTGTTCTCACCGCTATCATCAAATGTTAATGTTTTTTCTTGTTTGTTTCCAACATTTTTATTATATTTAAGAAATGAAGCTTTAAAATGACAGATGAAGCTCTCCATAATTGAATTCTCTTCTTTCCACACACAAACCTTATGCTGCTGTTTATATCTTAATAATTATTCTACTTGGATATGCAATTTAGATGAAATGAAAATGTAATAAAGTTCATATTCTATATTGCAGGAGAAAGAGTTCAGATGTTTAGGGAGACAGGAATTTGGAGTGAATTTATCATGTGTGATAAATTCTAATAATTCTGTGCCAGAAGAGTACCCATCAGATACTACACTTATCAGTGCATTGAGAAACATGCTGCTAAAGGACTAATATCCCTGAAAACTCCAGGTGCTTCAAGCCAGCGATGTAATTGACAGATGCTCCTTTTGCTAGAAGCTCTTAAGGGACAGCTGGAGGCGATTACCAAGATGAACAGCAGGGCTGGAACAGTAATCAGAAGAGTTTAACCCACAGAGACCTTTGGTAGTAGCTAATTAATTATGGTGTTCCTAGCGTAAGTATAGATATTTGGATAATCTATAATATAAGTAAAAAACTAAAACTTTAATTGACACAATGGAGAGTCACAACTCATCATTCCATCCTAGACTGGAACCGATTCACAAATATGAACCCCTTAAATGAAGAGATGACAAGGGATTCCTTGTCCACAGGGGTTCCTGCTACCACTCCACCACAAGAAGGTTGTGCAAACCTCTCTTGAGCTTCCCATAGATAGCTTCAGTCATTTACCAGAGTGAGAAACATATGGAGACACTGGAGAGATAGCTAACTGACTCAGGGTCAACACTAATCTAGGAACACCCTGTATGTTAATGTGCCTGCTGGGCAGAATGGGGATTCATGGAAGTCAATAATCCACACTAAATGGAGTGACGAATCCAGGAAATTTTTAGTATAATATAGAAAAAGGAACGCAAAAGTCAGAGTCCATCTCACAATGAACAGAGTACACCTGTGATTTTATCCATGTTTAGCTTCATAGTATAAGAACGCAAATTACACATTCCATAATAGGAAATACACATTTTAACTCCTAGATCTTTGGAGAAAGTACTGAATATAAGCAGAAATAATCAAATGAGTAACTGGACTAGTCCCTTTCTTCAAAAACACAAAGTAATAATTCGAAGATTAGTTCCACTGTAAATTTGAAAAATAAAATGCTAAGATTTCTGTCATCACCCCCATTTTACTCGCCTACGAAGTTTATGCCAAAAGTAGAAGGATCTTCTAGACTCTTGGACTGTCATAAATAGAATCTCTCTCTAATATGAGTCTCTGTATCATCCTGACTTTGCCATGATCATTTCAATTTGGGATGTGAAACAGAATCTTAGAACAATTCTACCTTTTAGTTTTTCCCATCTATGAGACTGTGTTCTCTTGAAGCTTTGATTTGTAAATCAACAGTCCAATTTTATTTCATCTTCATAATTTGTGAATCTCATTGTTTCCCAGTGAGCTGATTGCAAGCAAAATACTTCATGTTGTCATCCCCAGTTCATAATATTCCTACACTCAGTGCCTGCTCCCCAGACCTCAGAGTATGTTTCTTTTTTAGCCTATCCTACATGCTAGGCAAGTGCAGATTAAAACCAATGTGAAAAATCTATGACCTCAGAATATGTTCAAAATTCTTAAAAGATCTTCCATTTCTGTGCTTTTATCTCCTCTACTTTTAAGACTCTTTTGCTAGGTAGACAAATGTTATGGGAATACCCTTTTCTTTGATTAATTTGTAATGACCCAAAACTTGAAGTACCCATCTCATTTTTTCTCATTAAAATTTTCTCCTTAAAATCTTTTCCATCTGAAGTACAATTTTTCCATGATATTCTAAAGCTTCAACCTGCTTTGATATCTTCCCTGAAATCCTGTATTTATACCATATATATTTCACCTCACATTATTTTTCTTAAGTATTCTTTATTTTATAATATTATGTTTTTAAGTTAATTGTACATATATATTACATCATTTTATACTCTGAGGTTCTCCCACCACCTTAACACCTGTGAACCATCTTAATCTCTTGTGCCTATCCCTCTTCCAATTTTTTCCTCCTTCCTCACTCTTGCTCTATGCTCCAGTTCTGTTGACAGTTTTAAATTATTCTTGTCTATTTGTTTGTTTTCCCCATATCCTTCATATAAGTGAGACCATCCAGTATTTCTGTTTTTCTTTCTGACTTATTTCTGCTAACATGATTCCCTCTAGTTCCATCCAAGTTGCTGCGAATGAGATGTTTGTTTGTTTGTTTGGTTTTTTTTTGATTGATGAAAAATATTCCATTGTGTAGATATACCACAACTTTTTGACCCATTCATCTGTTTTGGGGCATTTGGGTTGCTTCCATATCCTGGCTATTGTAAATAGTACTGCAATAAACATCCAGGTATAGGTGTCATTTTGAATTAGAGTCTTTGTAAACTTTGGATAGATTCCTAGAAGTGAGATTACTGGATCAAATGGGAGTTCCATTTTCTGTAGTTTAAGGGTCCTCCACACAGCCTTCCATGGTGACCAGACCAGTTTGCATTCCCATCAGCAATCTTAGATTATTTTTCAGTGTCATTAGTTCAATTCACACATCACTGAATGCCTTTGAAACAGGGTGACTAAGAAGGAACTTTTTGACTTTGACTTGAAACACTTAGAGACCTGCTTTTCTGCTTTTTTTTTTTTTTTTTTTTTTTTTGAAGTCACACCTAGGTGGCTTTTCTCCTTAGGAAGCAGGCTACAAACTGTTACATTAACATTTTTTACTGTACCTGCCTACTATTGATACGCAAACATCAGCTACTAGCATTTTTTTTGCTTTTTTTTCTTTTTTTAGACCCAAAAAAGAAAAACTTAGAAATAGTTTAAACTCTACACTCGTGGGTTTTTTCTCACCATCCCCAGGCTTTTTAACCAAAATACCAAACCAATGCAAGACTATTAGTATAGACTAATTTATTTCTAACAAAGTGATTTTTTAATTTCTACAAAAAAAATATAAGTAAAACTCAGATTGTTTTAACATTGTCTAAAACCTTTCTCAGCATTGTCCAAAGTCTTTTCCCAGATTGCCTAAAAATCCTCAGTCTCTCAGTCTTAATCATTTCACCAATGTCAGCCAGTCAGAGTTTCTCTCCACGTGTTTAAAGACATCTTTCTTTGGGGCGCTCCTTTGGCGCGCTCCTTCTTGTCTTTTACACTGCTTTCTCCTTGTCGTCTTCAGGTAGCAGAAACTTTATAGTTGGACCCAGCCAAGTTTACTTTCTTTTCAGGGCTAACTTTCTTTTGCACGGCCTCTTGCAGACACAAGTTAAACTCAGCAAAACAAACTCCAACACAGAGTTTAAATCTGCAAACTTCTTAACTGCCATTAGCACACATGTGGCTAGCCCAGGCCAGCCAAGGGTTGCAGGCTCCCCGTGGCCGCATAGCCAAGCTCACATGGTTCATATCTCCATCTTATAAAATGGCCAAAACCAAACTCTCCTCCATAAATCTATCTATCTAACCTCCATATTGCATCTGATATTCAAATCCCTCTCTTTGTTTCCACACCCTTTATATACTCTGATTTCCCACCTTCCAAAAACACACCTGGACCATTTTACTTTTTCCTCCCCCTGCATCTCCCTAAAGGAAAATTCCGACTAAGGCCATTCTCACATTTTAGCATATCTGTCTTTAAAATCTGCAATCTTAAACAGGAGACAATGGGAGGGGGGGGGTGGTAGCTCACCCTATCACCTTCATGTTGCACAGCTGCAGAAACTGTACCAGGCACCATTTGATGTCTATCTGCTTAGTCCTTCCAATTAACTGTAAATTCCTTGAGGCAGAGATAATTTGTGTGTATATGTTGTTGTTGTTGTTTTAATTCTGATCTTCACAGTGTCCAGCCCAAATTATTCTATCTCAAAGATATTCAATGGATCTTACTAAATTGAATTAAATTGGTTTCAAACTTGGCAAGAAAAAAATAAGAAGATGGATTCCAAGGAAAATTAGGAAAGAATAGAAGGGAATTAGGAACCATATTAGACATTTGATTGCCAGATTGATTCATATTGAACCTCAAGCAGAATAATACCACATTATACCTTCATCATAGCAATTTTCTTCTCCAGTTTTGCCAGACTATAGCTTTCCAGAGGGAAATAGATTTTTAAACGATGCATGTGTGGAAAACTTAACACAAGGGTAGTAAAATGCTCATGCACTTAGTCCATAATACCTAAAAGGTAATAGCCCATGGCTTAATTTTTAATTCTGGAAAATGCTTTTTTTTTTTTTTTTTTTTTAGCTCTTCTACCTCCAATACCTTGCCCTTCACAAATCATTTGAATAAATGAATTATAATCCAGAGGGAACTTTCTCTTGTCCCAACAACATACAATTTCTACCTTTTTCCTAGAACAATCAAGCCTATTTACAGGGTTTTTGTTCCCCTAAGAAAAGCTTTTAAGAATAAGAAAGGAACACAACAGAGAAACTCTGGGTTGTAGCAGAATGAAATCCCTGACAAATAATGAGAGGCTGTGTCTAAATGACTTGTCTGCTGAATCATTATGCAGACCTAACAGATCAGACTTCAGAGCAGATTTGTTCAGTTCTGTTCTGGTGAAAAGACAATAAAGAAGGAGAAATACAGTAAAAAAACTAATGAAGTACTAAAAACTAGATCCAATGGTTAGTAACTTGCTAAAATGATCAGCAAAATTCACGCAGCTCAAGTAGGAGCAGTTAAGCATGACCAAAGTCCAAACAGGAAAATGGAATCCAAACCTGTGGGAGAACAGAATTCAAACAATCAGAATTTAGGACATCCCTAAAACTATCTACTATCCACATGGTAGTGTTCTTGTGCCCATTTTTATTCTCTTCCTTTCTTTCCTTCCTGTGGCAATCACTTATGTGCTTTTGTCAGTAAAGATTAATTTCAATTTTTAAGAATTTTATAGAAATTGAATCATAGAGTATGCACTATTTATTGTTTAGCTTCTCTTACTCAAATTTATTCTTTTGATTTTTTTTAACCAAGATTTTTTATATAAGTCAACAGGTTATTGCTTTTAGTTGTGAAGCTTCTTTCACTAAATATAATTTGAAATTTATTCATGCTGCTTCATGTAGTGTTAGGCTATTCCTTTTTACTATAGAACAATATATTCCATTCTATGGACATAATGGTATTTAGTTATTCTTCTCTTCACTATCACTTGAGCTTTTTCATATTGGGACTATTCTTAAAGTAGCCATAAATATTCATGTACAAATTTTTATATGGAAAATACTTTGTTTTCTCTTGAGTAAATAAATACCTAAGATTAAAATGGTTAAATCATGTGCTTGGTTCATGTTTAACAACTTAAGGAACAAACAAACTGTTCTCTAAAATGGTTAGAACATTCTGCATTTGTACTAGTGGTGGCATGAAAACTTCAGTCCTACATCTTTATCAACTCTTGGTATTGTTAAACACTTACATTTTAGTCTTTCTAATAAGTATGTATGGAAACTATGTTTTTAACTAAACTTTTCCTAACAAATAGGATGTTTAAAGACTAAGTATTTTTTCACATGCTTATTTTCATTCTGCATATTTTCTAACTGAAGTTTGTTCTATAATGTTAAGTTTACAGTGTTCTTTATATGTTCTGGACACAAAATCATTATGAGATATGTATTTTATAGAATGTTTCCATACTAGTGATTTTTTTAGCTCTTAATGTTATCTTTCAGTGATCAATGTTATTAAATTTTGAAAAAGTACAATTTTATGAATGTCATTTATAGGTTGTACATTGATAGAATATATGAGAAATCTTTGATGCTCTGTTACAAAGATTTTCTGTTTCTTTGCAGAAGTATTTTCAGTTCTATACTTCAGTTCTATGATTCAGTGTGAATTACATCTAACATTCATTCATAGTATGAGATATGAGGGTACTGTTTTGGGTGTTTGTTTTGGCATATAGATATATAATTGTTCCACTACTACTGTTGAAAGTATTATCTTTTAGCCACTTTTTTTTTTTGGACAATTGTTTTTGCACATTATCAGCAATCATTTGCTCAAAAAGTATTTTGAGACTTCTCTATTCTCTTTCTTGTTCTGTTTATCTTGATTTCAGTACCATACAGCCTTGATGATATTGTAATAGCTTTGAAACACCATAGTATTGGCCCTCCAATTTTGTGTTGCTTTTCACCTTAAAAAAATGTTTTAGATCTTTTGAACTTTTAGAATTCAAAACCTTAGAATTAGTTTGTAAATATCTACAGAAAAACACCCGCTGGTAATACATTGAATCAAAACATCTATTTGAGACAAATAGAGTTTTGCAATTTTGACAATAGTAAGTTAATATGCAGGACATTTTCATTTACTTAAATAATCCTTAATTTCCCTCAGCAGTGTCTTCTAGTGTTTAATACACAGGACTTATCCATAAGTATTTGGTGTATTTAATGGTAATGGTAATGGTAAATGATATTTTAATTTCAATTTCTAAATTTATTTTTCTAAGATTTCTAGTATTTCTGATTTTAGTTTCAATTTCTAATATTATTTTTTCATATTGACATTTTGCATCCTAGTTTAAATCACTTGTTCTAGTAGTGCTTCTATACATTTTATTTTATTGATGTTTCTACATAAACAATCATGTGGACTGCAAATGAAGACAGTCTAGATGTTTTTTATTTCTTTTGTTGTCTTATATTTACAACTAAAAGTCTTCAGTTGATTATATATAGCAAGTTATATATATATATATACATATATATTATATAGTAAGTCCTCCATTATTCTTTAATATTTCTTGTATGGTAAGCTAGTGATACATATCTACTTCCCCTCCACCCTCCAACATATCTTAAAATATGCTTTCATTGGAAAGATATTTTTACAGGGTAGAGAAATCTAGCTTGCTAATATATATTTTATAAATATAATGCCTTTGCCCACTTCTTACATCTTGTATACATTGCTTTTGGTCATAAGAAAAAAAACTAGTCATGTTGTCATTACTTTTTTTTCTGTAACAAAGAATTTCTATGTATTTTTGAACAAAATCATTATGCCTTAGAGAAGTTTCTTCTTTTTTATGTAAGTGTTTGTGTTCCTTTGATATTTTGGGATCTTTTAAAATCAAATTTGGAAAGATTTGTAACTTTACTAACTCAAATCTTTTCTTTGTCCCTCTCCCTTGAGAACTACAATTGCACTTGTATTAAATCGCTTGGAATTGTCACAGTTCAATGCTGCTGTTTTAAATTTCTGACTTTCAGTCTCTCTGGTTTTCTTTTGTATAATACATGCTGATATCTTAAAACTCATTGATTTTTTTCCCTTCTGCAATGACTAATTACTTCTAATTCTATCTAGTATATTTTTATATCATGCTTTACAGTTTCATCTCTAAAAGATATTTTGACTCTAAAAAATATCTTCCTTGTCTCTACCTATATTTTTAACACATGGAATAACACTACAACCACTCTTGAAAACTTGGTCTGACAGCTTAACATCTTTGTCAGTCTGGATTCTATTTAATTGATTTTTTTCCCTGATTATGGGTCATATTTTCTTTTAGCATGTCTGGTAATCTATGGTTGCTATCAGGCAGTAAGAACTTTCCTTGTAGGATGCTTATAGTTTTTGAAATTTCCATAAATATACTCGAACTTTTCTCTATATGCAGTTATGTAGAAACAGCATGATAATCTAGGATTTTGTTTTTATTATTTGTTTGGTGCCAGTAGAATCATACTTATTCTAGGATTGATTATTCTCCATTACTAAGGTGAGACTGAATACTCCACTCAGTGACCTATAAATTAATGAATTAAGAGATTTTCTAGATTGAATGGTAAGACCACTACTATTTTCAGACCTCTGTGGATAACAAGGGCTGTTTTCTCTTTTCTTTTTAGAATGTGCTGATCTTCTGCTCTTCTGCATATTCAGTCATATTGTCTACATATCTTTTGGGCTCTTCATCTATGTATCTCTCTCCTGCAAACTCTAACTGCCTTGGTCCTCCTTCTGAGTTTCAACTATTCTGATTATGGGCTCCTCCAGGCTTTACTTTGATTTTTCTTTCCCTTTACCACATCCTGGCATCTCTCTCAAGATGGTAATCCCCTTAAGCAAATTCTCCTCATTTGTTATGTCTCTGAAAGATCACTTTAAAAACTGGCTAATGTCCAGTATTTATAAAACTGTTTTGTTTTTGCTTTTTCGTGACTGGAGGGTAAATTTTGTCCTTGTTACTTCATCTTGGCTGGAAGTAGAAATATTATTTTTCATTTTTAATACTGATATAGATAGATAGATCCAAGAATTTTTTTCCCTATGTGACTAAAGATAAGAGGCACATATTCTAAATACTTAGACTAAATTAAAACCTTAAATATATTTACAGGATTCTAGCTTGTACTTGATACAATATCCATGTGTTCATACCTACATACAAATAAATGCAACTTTTGAATATACACACAAAATTTCCAAAGAATTATTGGCTAATAAGTTTCAGTAGTATACTAAAATAACATTGTGCCTTGATCAAGAAATGAAGAATAAATTAGAAAATCTGTTAATACATTTATTCTTTTATAAAATAAGAGCATGGACTCTGAAATTAAACAAACATGGTCAAAATTTCAGCAATATCACTTACATCTTGTAATTTTGGACATTCATCTTAACACAGCTGGTCCATGATTACCTTATCTTTATTATAAAACTGATCGCATTGGGATTATGAGAAGAGTAAATGAAACACTATTTGATGCACTAGGCATAGAAGTCTTGAACATCACTGGATTTTTAAAAAGTTATTCTCTACAATTACATGGAAATTGAAAGATAGTGATCTGCTCCAAACTCCAATTCTCCAGAGCTTTCTTTGGCAATGTAAATTCAGCTTTTACTCTGTAGAAGCAAATGTAGAATTAAAGTAAATGATTTGGGGTTAGATATAAAAGCATTTTATAAATCTAAGACACTATTATATTATTAGAGCACAAGTACAATTTGGTAGTACCCTCAGACTTTTATAAGACTTGACAGAGCTCTAAATGCATTCTACAGATCAGTGTACATCCTTTTATCACTAGGTGAATACTTAGCCCCTGCTAACCCAGTATCCGCTATCTCCATCAAGAACAGATGGCCTCCTTTAGAGCCGTTCCTCCTTATTGGAATAATTTTGAACAATGATTTTGGGTTCACTAACTGACATAATTCATGCATAGATTAATTCATACACATTGACTATATATGAAGCTGATATACAAGAAACATTACCTAGGCCTATGCCAAATGCTAAATGGGATATAAAAGAATGTAGTGGTTCTGAGGTTAGAGCAGACATAAAAATAACGGAAAATGATAATAATATAAATGAAGCATATCATAAAATAGAAAATATAAGGACCAAACTAAATACATAGTAACAAATGCTGAGTTCAGTGGGGGAAGAATAACTATGGGCTGGACTGGTCAGACAAAGCTTCACATAGAAGTGGCTGTTGAACTGGGCCTTAAAATTTGAGTGCGAGATGAACCTGTGGAAATGAAGGTATATTGGCATACACCATATATTAGCAAGATCAAAGAAGTGCTGGATGTGTGGGGTGTTGGAGGCAATGAGTAGAGCATGACTTGTCTGTTTGGGATGTGTAGTGACATGCCAGAAAGAATTGGGAGACATGTTTCGAAAAGCCCATGTAAAGATCTTGTTTGGCAGGTAGAGAGGAATATGGTAGAGATTGCTAGTTGCACACAATACCCATTTACCCCTTCTGTGGTCTTAGAATTTTCTGCTTTTACTGAATACCTGGGTATCTAGAACAGGCTATTTCCTACCCCTCATTGTAACTGTGAGATGTGAATGAGGGCAAGCTGTGCTTCTGGGTAAACAGTATGTTTCCTCTCCTTTATCTTTCCCCTTTATCCATCCTATTGTCTGGAATGTGGATAAAATAGAAGGTACCACCTGGGATCAAGTAAGCAAAGGAAGTACCTTAACACAACAGAATAGTAGGTGAAAAAGAGCCTGAGTCCTAGACCCTTTAGCAGCCATATCTTGGGCTACTTAACACAAATGTGTTTTGTGAAATAAATGTCTTTTCTTGTTTGAGTCACTGAATTGCAGCCAAACAAGTGTGCTCAGCTACTTCTTCCCTATAATATTCATTTAGCCGACAAAGGCTGGGATGGCCAGCCACCTTGAATTTCATTTATCTCAATAAGCCATATGAATGACATTTATGGAAACAAGCTATACAACTTTGTTTTACTTAAGTCAGAGAATCCCTGGAAGTATTTAAGAAAGTGATATGATAAGTTTTTTTTAATAAGTTAGAGTGACATTTAGCTGATCATACTCCACCTGTAGGATTAGAAGTAGGGAGTAAGGAATCTATATAACAAATGGGCATGATGACGTATTCTATATCTTGATTGTTGTTTTGAGTCTATGTGAACACATATTAAGTTCAAATGGATTTGAATACATTCAAATTTAAATGGTTGAAATATGTAAATTTATGATATATATATATATCCTAAAAATGTTGATTAAAGATGTTAACTTGACTATGTATATGTGCAAGGCAGATTAAAGGGAGGAGATAATATAGGGAGAACAGAGCAATTTATGACTCCAATCAAAGCTTTAATATGATCATTCTAGGGAAATAATAGAAAAATTAAAAATTAGCTAAACAAGAATCAGTTTGAAGGAAAAAGTAACACAATATAGAGATAAATTAGGCCTGGAGACATTGTCACAAGTAGGTGGATCTGGCTTTCCTAGGTAAGGCATTAGTTCAGCTTTACTACAGGCAAATGAAGAAGCATGTCTCTAAGTGGAAAGGGAGGAAGAAAGAGTGCTGCCACTACCAGGTCAATAAATTTCCTCAGTCTCCACAGTTTCTTCGTTATATTTGTAAAATAAAGTTAATAATGACTGTAGGTTTTGAAAAAATTGTAAAAAGTCAAGGAAGTACATGTAAAATGCCTAGCACCCCACAACCTGGCATCTAGTAGGCACTCACGAATACAGGAGATACAGAACAATTGTAGTAACATATTATTATAGAAAATAAATGAGCTTTCATTTCGACAGCAGAGACTCTTCCGTACATGTTTCTAGGAGGCACTTGGATGTGAGAAAATGAGAACTCAGTTAATAGGAAAGATGAATCCACTTATAAATCATAGGATGACAATAGGAAGTGGGGAGAGGGAAGTAACATAGCAGTTGGCAGTCCTTTTCAAAAAGGGGGTGGCTCCTTTCCCACAGAAGATTCAGTGGTGTCTTCATTTCTTTTCTTTACCTCCCTTGACTCATCCGCAGGAGTGGGAGTTCAGACAAAAAGGAAGCTCTTTTGGCATCCTGTTTAAGATTCTCCTCATATAAGATTTGGTTCCCAGCCCATTTTCTGTCAGACTTCCTGAGATCAGAAAGCAATGCATAAAAACTCTCAGGCTCGACAGTGAACTCTCCTGAGCACCAGACTGGAATTTACAGCTGCCTGTAGACATCTCCATCTGCATGTCCTGCAGGCATGTCCAACTCAGTATGTCCAAAACCAAATTAATTACTCTCCCACACACCCGTTCCCCCTCCAGTCTTCTAAGCTAGATTAATGCCATTGCCAACTTACCAGGTACAAAGTCTAGAAAATTCAGTTCTTTTACTTCTGATGCCACAACCCCAAGATTGACTTACTACCTATTAGGTTTCACCCTGCTGCAGTCATCCTGATGTAACTTCTTTCATTCATTCATTCTCTTGCTTCCATTGTCCTGATGAGAATCCTTCCTCTCCCCAAGACCACCCTCCAGAATCTACAGCATTCTTCCACTCTACAGAGCTTCTGACTTGGACCAGGTAAATAATGTCTGGCTCTAGAGCAGTCTGTAATGGGTATATCTGTTTCTCAACCCTGATTCTCTCACTTGGCTAGCTCACTTCTGAACACAAATCACTTCTCTCTCTGACAGTATTTCAATGATTCTCTATTGAACTTGCAGAATGAAATTCAAAAACCCAAACCTCACATATTTCCTTTCCCATAGCATCTCTTTGAACATTCTGTATTCTAGGAGAGTAGGGACATGAATGTTTTCTATGAACTAAGCTCCATTCATCCTTCCCAAATATGTTTGAATATCATCTCCTCAGGGTAGCCACCTTAATCCTACTTCTCCATTTCATATTCCTAAGCATGGTCCCACTCACTACATATTCCTGTATTTAATTTTATCTGTGGTGAGCGAAAGTGTCTCTCAACAAGATTTTAAAGTAGTTTAAGCACAGATGCCATCCCTAATTGTCACCTCTGAATATCTCCAGGG
Source organism: Uropsilus gracilis (assembly GCA_004024945.1). Lineage (NCBI taxonomy): Eukaryota > Metazoa > Chordata > Mammalia > Eulipotyphla > Talpidae > Uropsilus > Uropsilus gracilis. The sequence continues at coordinate 63,571 of PVHY01005500.1, forward strand.
TACTCTAAATGAACGATTAACCAGTCCAACAGTAATCTTCTTAAATTTCTGCTTTTCAATAATGGTGATTTTCACAAAAGAAAGCTTTTTAAATTTCCCAAAGAAATAGTTAACAAAGTACCTAAACAGTGAACTCCCTCAGTTCTGCCATATTAAACACACTTTAAATTTCCTTACAGTTTTATTATTCCAGGTGCACTGCTACCAAAAAGAGGCTTTTGTAGACCACTGGTATAAATGTCATTTGTTCCCATTAAGCGTGTGCATTATATATTAGATGGTTGTCCAATTTATGTTGACTATTCTAGAGAGTACTGTCAGGTAATATATCAAAATACATGAAGTTGAAAAATATAGAAATCCACTTTTATTTATAATATAAGGACTTTATTTTACTGAACTAAACACAATGTATGTTTGTTCTTTCTGCAAATAGAAAAGCAGCTGAACTTAACCATTATTCAAATAGTTCAAATAATAGTCACAGCTGTTTCAATTACTTGGGCACTTTTGATGAGATTGTGGGAAGCAGAGATAGTAAGGAAATTATAAAATGGGTTCTAATTGAGCAAGTTGACTCAATCAGTTTTCATTTAAATCCACAGAAGATATGAAATCTGGCAGTTGACTTTAAATATTTTATTCCTTAGGCTTATTTTCTTTGAAAAACTATTTTTAAAAAGGGATGTGAAATCACTGGGAAGACAAAGTAACATAAATCGTATATTTTTTTATATTATATTGAACAACTGCATTCTTTATCATTTAACTTAAAAGCAAGCTTGAAAAACATATGGCTATCTTTTCATTTTCTGTTAGTGAAGATACATTCTTACAGATTAGTTTCCAGAGTTTGAAAATTATCATTATTACTTTACTCAATCATGTGTTCACGTATTATTTCCTTGCTTATTTTAGTGTTAAAAAATGCTTATAATGCCTAAAACTTAGACACAGACAAATTATTACTCACTAGAAAATATTTATTGACACATTTTAATGTTCTTTCCATTTTCTGAGAAATAAACACAAAATACAGTAAAATGCACTTTTCCCATTTCAAATAAATATATCTTACTCTTGTAAAAATTTAATAATCTGTGTAATTCACCACAGTATCTTAATCCGTGAAATAAAACAAACAAAAAAATAACCTCTAGTTAAATTGTCAGTTAATGATTCTCACAACATTTTGCTGGAGAAAAGGAACACTATTCTCTATAGAATTTTATTCAGACTTGAAAATTGTTGTCTTTTGTTTGGAGAAGGCAAAGATAAGCTCTTTATGAAAGTATTTCAGTGTCCAAAAGAGTCTTAGCTGGGAAGAAAGTATCCATTTTTTTGCTGAGTGAACTTATATGTAAACTCACTTAGTAATAATTCCCAGAGACCAGACTGCATTTTGAATTATAATGATTCCTTTGTATCACAATGGTAAGTTTTCAAAATAGTGGTTAATCATTTAAATTAACAGCTATGTGTGTAATATAAACCCAAGTCAGAATTTTAAAGCTCTTTTAGCAGGAAAGGTTAAAAATAATGGTGCTATAAAGGACAAATTTACCCTTTCCACAACTTTTATTCTTAACAATGTAAGAACTGAAATCTACTGAATTATACAGACTTAACACAGACTCATATACACATAGATCCCTGATCCGTTTAAGACAATGTATTAGTTTGTTCTTGAAAGCAGTAAGAATATTTTAGTAACCAACAAAATTCACATTTAGGTAGTCACCTATCTTCAGCGTTTTCTCATGTGTAATCTATCCACTTTCCAAAGAAAATATCACCAAGTAATAAAAGTCATTAGCACTGTCTAACTCCCTATGTTTAGCAGTTAATTGGTATTTTATATACTAATAAGCTTATAGAAATAAATCAAACTTTACTGTAGCGCCAGTTCCACCATGGCATGCCTCACTTATATGATGCAGAAATGGTCAAACTATGCTGATGCACAAATGTCAAAGCATAACTGTGTTCAGGGAAAATCTTACACATGCTATAAAGTGGGTATTAGATCTGTCTTCAGCATTACAAAAGCCAATAACTATTGTCCAAGTGTTGTGTTATCATATGGAACTTCTCCCTCTTCATTTTAAAGGGCAGAAAATTCTATTCCTAGGTATTCTTCATGGAATAAATGCATTTTTTTAGACATGTAAGTGTGTACTCGAAAATTCACAAGCCCAGAAAAATACATTTGTGGTTTCATTTTCTGACAATCTCTATAATTCCTCCATTTCAAAGTGTGTGTTAAAGCTGTTCGCCACGTGTGAGTGTTCAAAAATCCTTGACAGGCTTGGTTTCAATAGTTCTACTGAGTGACATGACAGGTGCTGAGTGGTGTCATTCTTCAGGGACATCATCTGTTCTGTCCCAGGCTCCCGTCGATCATAATAGAGCGCCCAGAGCAGAGTGATGGTAAGAATCATGGCAAGGATTTGTGTCACTCCAATGGAGATTCCCAGAAACCGTAGCACCTGCAATTGTTTGGTTCCTCTCAAAAAGGAATACATTTTCTTTCCACAACCCTGTAAAAGAAATAATGCAATTAAATAATATTCTGGATGTTTTATAGAAAGTCAAAATTGTGGAAACAATCTGTATCAATTTATGGAACTAAAGACCATGAACCTGAGAGTTTACCACAGTTACTTTCAACAGAGAATGCCTATGGGAACCTGGAGGAGAGATAGGGATGCAAATTTTTTGAAAAGCCTGCTCGGGTGATTCTGATGAGTCTACTCTTATTTCTATCTATCTCACAACTTGAAATTGAGAACACAACCTTGAGAGCAGAAGTTGGCAAAAAAATTTTTATAAAGGGCCAGATAGTGAATCTTTTGAGCTTTGCAGGTCATTTCAAGTAATTGTAGTGCAATTACTCAGCTTTATACTGTAACATGAAAACAGTCCTAGATGATAATGTAAATGAGTAGATGAGACTGTGCCAGTGAAACTTCATCTGTAAGAAAAGTACATCAGATTGGGGGCACTGACCCCTAATGCAAATCTTGAAATGAAAATTTCCATATTATTATATGTATTCCCTGTTTAAGTATAGCTCACTTGGTCAGAGACTTTTCCTTAAAGATCAATAATGTTTCCTTATTTTGATACTGAGTCATGCCTGTGGATAGAAATCAACCAAGACTTCTCCCTAATCCCTAAAGGCACAAACACTTATATCAGAAATTTACATGAGGGATTCTGGTATGATCTCCAGTTTCAATAGGTAAGGTTCTGAAAGATATCTTCAGGTCCCCAACTGGCTGAAAATACCTGACTTGAAATGGTTAGAAAGGTTTTTGTTTGTTTGTGTCATTTTTCGGTATAAAAGGCTAAAGAGTAACCTGTGGTAGATATAAAAGAGGATTCCAGAAGAAGAAAGGTGAGGGGGGGATGGACAAGAAAGAAAAGTGATGACCAAGAAAAACTGGTGTTGGGGGAGACAAAGAAAAGGAGGTAAACTGTGACTGACAATTGTCTAAAGTCACCTTTCAGGCTGACCAGGGCAGGGCAATCTACATGCTGGGTTTCTAGTGAACCCACAGTAAAGAAGTGATAATTCAGTTTTTTTAAAGGGAAGCTGACTCTAAATTAAGGAAAACAGCTAGGGAACAATTTTGCAACAACACATTTCTAGAACTTCAGAGATTGAGATTTTTCTCTCCTTTGAAACCAACAAATTAGCCTGCCACAGTTTCAGGATGCTGGTAGAAGACAGAGACAAAGGACTTATCACTCATGGTGCTAGCAATAGCCAGCCATGTGTCAGTTCAGCAAATGCTGAGGGCAACATGAAAAAACACAGATGATAACTGGCAAGGAAATGACCTTTGATGAGTCTTCTCCAAAGAAGCAATGAACACAATAGCAAAAATGGTCAGAATCAACATTTGTTGGAGAGTTCTGGAAATTAACCAGACTTGCAGTAATTTGAGAAACATTTATTCAGGAAAATCACCTGAAACTCAGAAAGCAATTTCTGTGACTATTTCATTTTCCCTATTCCCATTCACCCTGTTCAGCTCTCTAGCAGCCTCAAAAACCAGCAGTCCACATTCATGGTGAACACCAGAATCCTGGCAGTTACCAGAGGAAACAGCAGGGCTGGCACTGCTTCAAAGTCATATACTCAGGGAATTGTCAATGTGTCCTAGCCAGGGTTCCCTGGAACTATTGAAATCACCTTTATTTGACCTGACTTGTAGCTCAACCAGCCTTCCTTCCTGGGGTATCTGTCATAAGCAATGGGAGATAACTACAGGAGGATACCAAAGCAGCGCCTAACAGTTGCACAGCAAGCTAGTCAAAAGGCTGCAAAGGAAGCAGCATAAAAATATAGTATCTATAAACCAGTGTTACCTCAGTAAAGAAAAGGGACAAAAGACTACAAAATCCATAGATGATTTAGCAAATTTCACTCATTTTTGGGGTTATAGAAAGTTAAAGCAGAAGTAGGGTTTTTTCATGCACAAATTCAGGAGAGAGCTAAGAAGGGTCTGTATTCCCACATCTGGCTGATTTTGAGACTAGACACCCTTGGTAGAGCTGGGAGACTTGCTGTGTGCAGGCATCTAAGGAAATCTCTATTCTTTCATTACCTGACACTAAGTTACCTGAGCCAAGACTTCAGTGACCTCCTATGACAAAGAACATAAACTCGACAGAATTAGTTCAGAAAATATATCAGTGAGCAAACAGCAACTAAACAACAAACTCAGGGCAGAGACTGATCTGATTTCCAAAATTGTTGCATCACATATTTAAAAGATACTGCTCAACATTATCAGTGGGAAGAGGAACTCATGAGAAAACATGTAAAGAAAATATTCCTACTTTCTTTAAGCTTGCCAGACACATATTTGTCAACTTGACTATCTCTTTCTGGATTGTAATAATTTTGTAATAATTTTGTGATAATGCAGACACTTAACTTAAAAAAAAACTAGCAAATAAAATGTTAAGATACTCAAGGTTGTTGAAAATATGTTTAGATCCTATGGAAAAGTGTTCAGTTTTCCTAGAACAAGGGGTATGGGAGTATATTGAAGGACACACCATCAGGAGAGGACCTCCTTCCAGGTCATGGGGTTCTGATGTTGTCTCCATGTTGAGGTAGACAAGGGTGTTTTATTCAAAAAAAGTTCTAAGTTAACTTTAATTTTTTAAGAGTATGTCAGTCTTCTGTCACTTTTTTTAAGCTTAAAAGCAGGTAGATTAAACCCTTAAACAAGACAGAATTGGGGTAATTAAGTTTGTTATCAGAAGTCACTAAGATGTATTTATTTCTGCCTTCTTTCAAGTACCCCTCAAAAAGAATGCCAAGTACAGATTGTGAAAAGAAATGAAAACAGTGGTCATTTCTAGATACCTTGATTTATGTCCAAGATCTAACCAGACCCCTAAATCTGCCACATTGGAATATTTTAGCCTATGCCCTTGCATATTATTTATTCTTCATTGTGTATTTTATTTATTTATTTTTTTGTTTATTTATTTATTTTTGATGACCAAATTACTTTTATTTTATTTAAAAATGTCATTAACAACTTACAAGACTTGATCTTAGGGGAAAAGAGGCTTGTATAAAGCTGTTTGTCTACAAAAATTTTTGGTATTTTCAAATCACTTTCCATTTACAAAGCCCATTTACAGAGTTTTGCAGTGTCTTTATTAAAGAAGATCAGTGCTCAGGTTTCAATCTCTACATACAGATGGAGAAACTAACCTATCTTTTGTTAACAAGACAAAATCTGTACAAACATATATAGAAAATAGAATGATAGTATTTTGGTTCTTAATACTCTAAATACATATGAGTAAAAAGCTTTTTAAATGCTTTCCTAATATAATTTTCTTAGTTTATAATCATGTGAGATAAAATATAAAATAATTCATTTGTCTATCTTGTGATTCCATTTTAATTCCTGTTGCTATTGAGGAAGTGCTAATGGACAGTCTTTTAAGACTGAAATACTGGACAGATTGGTCTGAGAGACAAAATATGTTATTATTAAAAATTATGACCTTGAATGCATGTCAACTTTTTAAATTTTTTTAAATTTATATATAAATTTCACAACATTGTAATCTCAAGGATTTGGCCCCTCACCCTCCCCTCCCTCCCCCCCTTTCTCATTGTGTATTTTAATGTCATCAATGGATATATACCTTCCTGCTAAAGTATATTCATTTATTCTTTCCTTAATCTAGACTTTCCAATTTACTTACATTTTATTATGAATTATTTTCTTTTTGTTGTGTGCTGCATTATTTTATTTTATAAAAAGTTCCAAGGTATATATAAAGGCAAAAATCTCTCCATATTGCATACAATTTAATATTTACTATAACTCACAAGGCATTATAGAAACTTGCAACATATTAGGTATTGTGCTGAATACCAACGAATCCCTTACACAATTAATGTTTCAAAAGAATATTCTTCTTCCTGAGAAGATAGTATTTTTCCAGACTTCTCTGTATAAAGTTGTCTTCCTTAGTCAGTTCCTAAATTTGTACTCATTGAGAAATTCAGTCTAAACACAAGTTGGGAGTTTATTCTTAGGTAGTCAAATAATTATGCTTAAGGCTTACATGCTAAAATATAAACTTAAACACTTTTGTTGAAAAGCAAGACACAACATCTAGAGAAGAAAACCATAGGTGTGCTGGTATATAATCTAGCTTGCTATTCAAAGATATTTAGTTGCATAAACAAATATTTCTGTTCTGTGAGTCAAACAAGAAAATTTAAATGTTAGAGTTCAAAACTGGATTTCATTTCATAAAGAGTGTTTTATTCAAATAGGAAGGAACTGAATTTCTATAGTCATCACCTTAGAAAATTCAAAGGTATGACTAAGACACACTGACTAACCTACATTATTTGCTGTAATATTAAAAGTTTGGTCAACTATTAACTGTAAATAACACTACCTTTTTCTCAGAGAAAAACCACTAATCTCTACATTTCCTAGAATCTGTTTAAAGGCATGTCAAGATGCCTCATTACACTTGAGGAAATTATACATTTGAAACAAGTCTCTGATCTATCTCTAAAATGAGTTTTTTAAACCGGAAGAAGACCCATGACTTTTTGGAACTCAATATTCACAGACACACTGAAAAAAAAATTAAGCAGACTTCTAATATGCTTATGAAGATAAAATAAAAATAAAAGCTAGGAGCCAGTACTTGCTAGTATTGATATTTTTGTATTTGGTTTTTTTATATGACTCTCAAGTTCAAAATGACTGTGTTAATTACCAGGTACAAATACATAATCTTCAGTCCTACTTCTAAAATTGAAAAATTGAATGATAGCAGTGCATGAGTTCATGAGTTTTAAACAGGTTATATCAAAAATTCTCCACTGGTAATCACAAGCTCTGCAGGGAAATAAATGCTTCCTTTAAAAAAAAAATTAAACAGCATGTAATAAATTTCACTGCAGGGCTTTCTGTTATTTTAAGAGTAAGGTCAACAAAACCCAAGCATAGGAAACAAAGTGTCTTCGCATTTCTTAATAAATGACAGGCTCTCATACCTCACTTGACCCTCAGAATACTGCAATTAGACAGGCAGAACTGTTACATTTAAAGTCTGCATTTGTTGGACACTCTTCATTTTACAGAAAAAGTCTGTCTACAGAGATTCAAGGAGAAAACCCAGAATGCGTGAGTCTCTCCAGTGACACCAGCTCCAGCAACAGGCAAGCCCTGCTTGACTAAGCAGATTTGCAAACTGCTCACACAAACAGTGTGTTTCCTTGAACCCTTCTGAAGATCATCTAAATGTTTGTCTAGGAACAAGTGTTCGAACAAGCAATGTGGGAGATCGGAGATCACAAGAAGTCTAATGGTTCTAGCAGTTACATAGACAAACCAGACAGGGCAGGGCCAGGCAGTCTGGGAGACAGGTTACCCCCCCCCCCCCCGCAGCTCCCCAGGACACTTCATACTCTTCTTTCTCTTCTTTGGGTTCTCTATCTGGCTTTTTCTCACATGCTTTTGCAGCTCAGAGGTAAAATGCTACTTCACTTTTGCTTTGTAAATCTCAAGTAGAGTTTAGCCAATATCATGATGATTTAATTTCCATATGCTACTGTGTCAAGGTCCAGGTGGGGAAACCGTACTTTGACCATTCCAGGGTGTGGCTGATGGTCCCTTCTCAGGATTCATAGTTTTCTTTGGTAAGGATTGAAGGGGGTCTGAATGGGAAGCAAGGCCTTTTTTGGTGTGTGGAACTTCAGAGGGCTCTGCTCTTGGAAGGGAAGGGGAACTGGCAGAAGGGATATAAGAGAAAGTGTGTGTGTGGAGGGGAGAGGGTCATGGGATCTGGCATTTTTGGTTCAGAAAAGGACCCAAGAGTTGAATCTTTTGGGGTCCCAGTGTTCTGGTCCTCCAAAGTCTAGAGGTGGATCAAAGTGGAGAAGAGGCATTCATTATAGAGTACTGAACTACTGGGACAACCCCGAGTGAGAACAAGAGAGAAAGGCTGGATCTAGAAGTGCCTTCTCACCCAGCTTGCAGGATGGCCTGCTGGGCATCATGTTTGTTGTGCAACTGACTTTGTGCATGCTGCACTGACTGAGAACACAAGACAAGGATATCACCTGGAGGCTTTGGACTGAACTGTACTAGGACTGAGATAAAAGGCCCACACAGCTCCTCACCGAGCAGCAGCTGAGCTTCTCTCTGTTTGAGACACTCAGTAGAATGCAAACTACTAGGTTCTTTTAGTTTTTCTTTTCCTACTTGTAAATAAACACCCTGAGTTTAGCTTCTCCCCGGAAGTTTGTTCTCTTGTGCATGAGTGGGAGGAACCCTCATTGACTAGTGCCCCTCTTAATTTGAAATTAAAATGGGTTAACTCCTTACTCAATATCATTTCTCTCATGATCTCTCACTTGTGTTCACGCTCTCTGCACCCCTTCAGCCTCTGTCTCCCAGAACCTCCCTCCCACTTACACGTGCACACGACCACACAGTCATGGGCAAGGCAAAATACCCTAGGTGCTAGTTAAACAGGCAAATGGTAGGAAAAGCCTTACCAAATCATTTACAATACAAATCTCCAAAGCCTTGTCCTGAAAAACCTACCTCCAATAGGACAAATACTTAAAATCCCAAAATACATACTGTCCTGTCATGCATGAGAAGCAAAACTAAGATCAATCTGGTTAGTAAAAAAAAAAGCTTGCCACAGATCACAAACTTTTCTAGTTACTTTAGTAAATACCTAGATAAGCTATTATTGGTCACTAGCTGCCACCATGCATTGGAGATTTGTATTTATCATGTGCCAAGTGGTTTGCTAAGAGCTTCTCTCAACTAGCTCATTTATTTTGGTAGTAATGTAAAGAGATTGAGAAGGGGGATGTGAAATTGGGGGTCCATGGCCCCATATTTGTAATGCTGCATTAGGGTTGTACCATTTTGCCCTGGTGGGTAGAGACTCAAAGAGAAGGCAAGATTCTCAACAGAATGACAGAGAGGGAGATTTAGGAAGTAAGAGGAGAGAGAAAGTGGCAGAACATCAAGGAGGCTGGGGACCCTGAAGTTGCAGCTGCCATGTGCAGCAGTGGAGCAGGAAAGGAAGCCATGCTGTGGGCTGCCATTCCTAGCCTGGGCTGGCAAGGGGCCTGGGGCAGCATGCTGTAGAAACATGCGTCCTGTGTAAGCTGACTTGGAAACTCAGTACTTTGCAACATACTTTAACTTAGAAACCAAAAGCTTGGGATGTCTGGAGACCTGAAGAGGAATTTGGGGTGCTGCTGTTCTCAATATGAGGCATCTGAAGTGATTGCTGCTGCTGTTTAGAGTGAGGCTTGGTGATTCAGGATGCTTTAGGATTGAAGCGGGAAGAATGCTGAGCTGTGCCTTTTGGAGATGGATCAACAATGACATCATCTTTATTTTTTCATTTGACTTGAATCTCCCACTGCTGGCTTGAAGGTGGGACAGATGCCATTTTCTGCAGGCACATAGCTGAAGGATCCATGTGTAGCTTTTTGGACTTAAAGACTGAACTGTGTGGTAAGATAACCAAAGGGGTCCCTTGTACCCCCAGTGACTTTTGCCAATTTTCTTTTTTTAGTGAATTTTGGTTTTGCCTCTTTTTAAGGTAGTTTGGTTTTGCTACTGCATGTGCCAACTGTGGATGAACCTGGAGAGTGACTGGGTTTAAGGGGCCAGCTGCTCCCACTGTAAATTTAATTATCCTTCTTTGCTTGTTTTGTTATCCCGTTTCAAGATGACTATTATTATTATTTCATTTATTTTATAGGGAATTTGGGGTTTAGAAGTGAAATTTTCTTGTGCAACTAGGACTCAATTTCAGTATCTAAACATAAGGGCTGTGGAGTCTAACAGATCTGAGCTCATTGACAGAGTTAGGTCACTGAGCCTTTTTGTAAATTACAGCTTTCTTTTTTGTAAAATACAGCTACTAACATCACAGCATTTTGTTACAACTTAAACAAGATTATGATGCAGCTCCTCCTGCTCCATCAGATATCACCCCTACCCGTTAGAATTGACAACCTTTGCTTGATCAATGGCTTTATCTTCTCACAGTGGCCAAAGAAGGAACATTGGAAATTGACAAAATTAGCTGACCCCAGCCTGAACCTCTGGATGTCTCCATCTCAAGAACCTGCCCATCCTTGTAACTCTGCATAATAAATAACCCTTTCTCTGCCAAAGAGAAGGACCGTGGCCTTTCAGTCTGCTGCCCTCCTCACTTTGCGGACAAATTAAACTCCCTTAGTTTTCCTTAAACTATTTTCCCCTTTTTAGCTAGGGGAAATTGAGACCAGCATCCAGTAATAATAATGCATGTAAAATATTTGCTCATAGGGATATGTAGATGTGAATCTTCTTTGGAATATCCAAAGATTTTCTTAATCCCTAATTTACTTCAACTTTCAAAATTCTATACTGTTTTAAAGGGTTTTAAATATGCTAATTCATTCTCCAATCAGCTTTGAGAGGGATACTCTGGCTATCCTCATATATAAGTGAGAAAAATGAAGTACAGAAAGATGAAGTTTGTACGTGATCACAAAGTAAGGGAAAGAGAAAGATTTTATCCAAAAAGACTGAATTCAGAGCCCAGTCTTAACTTCTGAGCCATACTTCTGATGAAAGACAAGCACAAAAGACAAAGAAAGGAGGCATCATGAGGGGAGAATCTGGCTTCCCTAGGAGGTAGGGATAGAAGTGACATATGAGAACATAGCCATCAACCCAGCTATAGAACTGAAAAAATCCTTAAGTCACAAACTGATAGAAAGAATTAGGAGGGACGTAGCAGGTGTGGATATGGAATTTGTGGACCCTTATAAAAAAATCACTGCTCTTAGAATCTCCTCCATTGCTTTCATATATTACCTGATTAATCAGGTCAATAAAAGTGAACTCCCCCAAAAATGAGTCCCTCCAAAAAGGAAGACTATAGCAGTGCAATGCCTATACTGGCCACCTGTACCAATGCAGGTGCTCCTTGTCACCAATTTTTCTCCCTATATAAAGCAGCAGTTCTCCTGTCACCTGTAACTGCAGGTGCTTCTTTTTACATACTCTCTTTGTAGTGTGGTAGCTTTCCTGCCCATCTGTGACTATGTAGACCTTTCAGCAAATCTGTCCCTTACAGAGCAACTCTTTCTACCCACTTGTGTCTCTGCAAGAGTTGTTTTATTTTCCTCTTTTAAGTTAACTATCCTTTCAAAGATAACAGGAAAAATTCACCATGTAACATTAAAAGGGAGCTCTGGGGAAACTTTTCCAAGAATTAACACAAGGACTCACTCTCTGAACCCCAAACCTCTCCAAAACTGACTTTACTTCCTCACTAAGAACTCATTTCTTAGAAAACTCTCCTTCCTTGATCACCAAGAGAACAACTTCTATTTCTTCTCTAGCTGCAAGAGTTGCTTCCTCCATTGACTTTAAACGTTGCCATTTTCCAACTTTTGATTCCAGACTCTATCCGTTGTCATTACTAATCTCCTATGCATTCATTGCCTCATTTACAATGATGACATCTGTGAATCTGTAGCCTGTTTCCCACTTCTTCATAGTACCATTTTCTTTTGTTTTTGTTTTGTTTTGTTTTGTTTTGAGACGAGTTCTACTATTTTTGCCCGTGGAACCGCAGGTTCACATTGCCCAGGGTACCACGGACTCAAGCAATCCCCAGCCTCAGCTTCCCAGGTAGCTGGGATTACAAGTGCGTGCCACCACGCCCAGCTATATTTTTTTTGGAACTAGGTCTCGCTACGGGCCCCAGGCGGGACTCGAACCATGATCCCTAGCCCCGACCACTTCATAGGTTGAAGCTTACAAGCAGAAGCCACCATGCCCGGCTTCATAGTGTACCATTTTCTATGGGTACACAGTGGCAGAGCTAGAGAACATACCATCCTCAGAGCTAAGCAGTCAGAGAAGGGGTCCCCCATGGACTGTGAGCAGAGGGGATGACAGCAGACTTGATGTATTGGATGTTCTCCTTCCCACTTCCTCCTTCTCCCCACTGACTAGATTTGGGAAAAAAAGAGTAGCCAATCGCAAGACAGGATTCTGGGTGAAAATATGCAGCTGAGATGCCTGGCAGCTGAACCAGCTAGATTCTATTCAAGCCACCAAGTTTGAGTTTGTTCTTGCTCTGATTAGGGAAAATCTCTATTTTGGGCTGAGTTCTGGCTCCTGGGTTTTCAATTTCTTACTGATTTGGGCATTTGGAATACCTGACAAGAACCCCAAACCCAGCATTTTCAAAGGGAAACTAATCAAAACCAACCCCTTCCCTCAATAAATAGCTTCTTCATCTACCCAGGGTCCAAGTTCAGTGTCCTTGCAGCTTCCTGTCACTCACTCCCCACAGTCAATTTATCACCTAGTCCTGTTCATTATGCCTCTTTCAGATCTTCCACATTCATTCCACACTCTCCACCCTCAGGGGCACAGTCTGAATACCAGCCCTTATAATCACTCACATGAATTACCTGCAACAGTTTCCTACCTGGTTTTCCTGTGTCAGGACCCAATCCTCACCTCAACTCATTTCATCCCCTCAATGCTGATATAACAACTTTGAGGTATACATCTAAAGTTGTTACTTTGTGAGGTACTTTTCCAGGTCAAAATCTTCTAATGGCTTCATATCCGTAAATTCTAAAGGTAAAATTTGCAAGTATCTACTAATATAGCACAGAAGAAAACTGTTTGAATAGTGAATGGGTAACAGGAAACTCAGCAATTGAACTATGTCAAGAAAGAGGGTAAAAGAAAGAACCTATTTGTATACCTGAAGCAAAGCTGGCAGAATAGTTCCAGGTCTGATTAGATCAAGCAAAGTTTAAGATAAAAAGGATTTTTCCCCCCACTAAGCCCAAACTGGCCCTGCGGAACTTTGAATGATAAAACAGATATCACCCCAAGTTGGAGTCAACCTGATCCCTGCCAGGAAGTTACTGAAGAGATAATGAAGTCAGCAGAGAGGCAGGAGGGAGTGTCTTTGACTTTATATAAAAAAACCCTGGGAATGAAACTTCTTGGGGATATTCCATCTAAATAACCACTGAGCCAGAAAGCTGCCTACTGTTTACTAACTGAACAGGAAATTCTATGTGTGTTTATCTGAGAATGGAGTTTTATTATTAATAAATCAGAATCCCATGACTACTCCATCCTAAGACTTTCTTTACTAACACTGCCTCATTTTTGAACACGTCTGCTTTTGTACTGGAAACTACTCACAGGTTTCTATAAAAAATGCATGAGTTAGTGGGAAGTAGAGGGCTCTTGCCAATCATGCACAGACCCTGCCCAGCCTGGTCAGCATGATCCTCCCTAGGCATTGGACTCCAGTTGTCTTCCCTTGCTTCCAGTTCTAACTGCACCACTGCTCTTTCTTGGAGTGACCCTTTTGGCCTAATGCCATTAAATGTTTTCTGCACCTGGCTATCATCTTCCTTATCTTTTAACATTGGAATAAGTTATCACCCTCCCTGAGTGCTACCACTGCAAAATCCAATTCACGAAAGCAGTGGCAATAAGGATTGTCTCCCCAATATCAAGCTCCTTCTCACATCCAATACAAGATCATCTAATCCCTACCTTTTATTCTAGCCCCAGCTATCATTTTCATAGATTTAACCAACTCCATATTAGTGCATATAGATTTAACCAATTCCATATTAGTGCATATAGATTTAACCAATTTCATATTAGTGCATATAGATTTAACCAATTCCTTATTAGTGCAACTGGTTAATACTTATCCAGGTATCTAAGCTGTTCTCTCTCACTTTCTGCTTTGAACTTCTCTTTCCAATATTTGCCCCTAATTTTGTTTGTTTTAGGTGAGGAAATTTACTTGATTAAAGAAAATAACACCTGTAGTTTAAGAGCAGGCAAATGTGAGAGATAAATAATCAGCCTGTCACCTATGTAGGGGCCAGAAGGGTACACATATACTTCTATTCCCTGCAATGTTCTTCCATGATCATGACACTCTGTCATCTCTACCTCTGGTTCAGAAGTGCTGAAGAAGCATTTATGCATCTAAAATGTTGTGTGTCAACATGAAATGAAAAGTTTCTATTAGTCAAAACAAACAGGCATATGACAGGCTCAACTTCTTCACTGGTTAAATGTGTTATCAGGAGGACTGTGCTAGGAAAAAGTGTGAAGGATGAGAAATAGCCCTGAAATAAAATGTATGTAGATTATTAAAGAAACGCTATTTGCCAAAGACAGCAGGGCATGAAGGAAATAGGTAGGACCTGGATACGGGTTGAGAGACTAAATTTGTGACTCCACTGCACAGAGCATGTAACACAGAACTGCAAATAAGAGACCTTTAACAACCCTACCTACACCTTATCCTGGTGGACACCCATACATGGCCATGAACTTTCTGTGGGCACTGGAGACCTGTGCGTACTTTCATCTCGGTTCTAGGTTCTGCAAGACTCTAAGAGAAAGGTCATATGCCCTCACATACACACCCTACCCTTCACTATCTCCCTGTTTGTAGAAGTTTTCTATTACTCAGTGAAAAAGCTAGAAGCTTGTCTAAAGAAGCAAAATGGCCTCAGTCAAAATTATCTGCCACAAAGCTGGGCACAGTGGCTTGTACCTGTAAGCTTCAGCCTATGAAGCGGCTGGGGCTAGGGATCATGGTTCAAGTCCGACTCGGGGCAACACAGTGAGACCTAGTCCCAAAAAATAGCTGGGCATGGTGGCGTGTGCCTGTAATCCCAGCTACCTGGGAAGCTGAGACTGGGGATTGCTTGAGTCCGTGGTACCCCGGGCAACATGAGCCTGCGGTTCCATGGGCAAAAATAGTCTCAGAAAACTAGTCTCAGAAAAGAAAAAAATTACTTGCCACAAAGAGAATTATTAAGAGCATTGCTAACACAATGCCATATGGGACATAGAAAGAAGTTCAAGGGTCAAAGGGGAACTATCCCAAAAGGACATGGGGATGGGAAACAGCTCTCTGTACGACGCTTCCATTAGCGTCTGTATAACCAATTTTCTGAAGAAATAGTCAGTACCTTTTGATAACAGTCTATCTTCTAACTCCAGAATTAAGGGAGGTGTCTTTACAGGGACATTTTATACAGTCTTCCCCTTATCTTTTATATTTTGAGTTGGTCCTTTCTGGAACTGTTATAAACCTGTTTACTTTCATTTATTTTTCTTGAGGTGACATTTAAATGAGTAAAATGGCATTTCATTCCCTGGGAGGTGCTGTTAATGCTTCATTTGCCATCTGTGATACCACTGCCACTTCTCTACAATTGGGGTTTTTCCCATTTCTAGGTATAGAATCCCAAGAAGAGTAGATAAAACAGATTGATCTTAGTCACTGAAGAAATGCATATAAAAATCTCTAAAATGATTTCAGCTGCCTCACTTTTCCCTTGAAGCCCAGCCAGAAGGACACAGGTCTATAGGCAAGAGGGTTTCTATAGAGACTGTCCACTGGCTTATTTTTTATTCTTTAAGCAGCTTTTCTTCTGGTCAAGTCTAGACACAAAACTTTAGGAACTGATGGAAAACTCAGCAGGTGAGAGAAAGCTACATCCTAGTCCTCTATTTTACCAACTTAAACTCTGAGTCTGATGTTTTGTGGAAGCCATGTCTACCTATAATATCTAGAGAGGTTGCACAGTCACAAAGGACATGGCAGCAGGCAGTCAGGAACCACTGACCCGGGCTCTCTGCTGCAAGCTTTTGCACTTGCAGTTCCCTAAGCCAAAAATACCTTTCAACAGATCTCTGCATGCCTGCATTCTTCTCATCTGCTGGTCTCAGTTCAGATGTTACCTCCTAAGAGAGCATTTCCTGACTATCCTATTTTAAGTAACTCCCTCACCAACTAAGTCATTCCCCGGCACATGGCCCTGTTTAGAGTCTGCAAAATGCTCACCACCACAGGGATGTTTTTTATTGTTTTGCTTTTTTCTTATAAAATGTTTACCTCTCTATCTAGAACATAAATTATACAAGACAAGAGATTTTTGTCTGCGAAGTTCTGCATTGCATCCTCACTACCTGGAATCCACAGGTACTCATAAAACATATTGAATGCATGGGATAGCACCTAACTAATGGTCAGTGATATTTTCCTCCGTGATTTAAAAATCTATGCTTTCATACAAACCTGTAGATTATTATAGATATTTGAGGAGCTGTGTTCCAAACTCTGGAAATACCTCTGAAAGGAACACTGCTAAAATGTGCAATTGTTGCTATATTCCTGTTCTGCCATTTTTCACAGGTTTGAAAAGGTGTCACAAAATATTATTGGGTTAGGGACCAGGCAGGTCACCAGATGGATGAGAATGATTTATTTCCTTGATTTCAGACCACTGAAGAAAGATTGCAGGAAGAAAGCCAATTCTTATCTCTGAGCTTACAGAATATGAAAGATAAAAGGGACCTTGAAGTTCATCTAGTACAGATTCACTCTTCACTTAAAAACTATTCTACCCACCAATGACATGGTTTTCTGACCCTGACTTTAATATTTTTAGTGATGAGACATTCACTATTTTACAAGAAAAACTGTCTCACAATTGGGAGGATTTTGATGAGCAAGGTCTTCCTTCTATTGATTCAAAATTTCCTTCCTGTAACTTCTGGCCCTTAGAGTAACAATGGGTAAGCCGTGTTCCTGTTCTGAATGATGAAATTTGAAATATTTGAAGACACCTAAAATAGCTCTTCTTAGTACTTGCTACTTCAAAATAAACACCTAGCTACCCCTCACTTGCTTTTCATTCTAGACCCCTCATCTTCCAGATGGGTGATCTCTGGGCACACTGCAATTAGGAAACATATGTTCCCCAAGGAAAAGTGGAATTAAGTCTTACTTTTATTGGTACATTTAATTGTACTTGTACCATAAAGCCACTGAGTGATCCACTTTTGTAAGCCAACTATGCATCTAATTATACACCATATCATTACCAATATCAGCATCTGTTGTTAATTTTAAAATGTAATTTTACAAGTAGATTACTCTGCTCTAATAAACCTCCATCTCTCCTGGAAGTATGTCTAAACACCTTATAAGTGGTAAGGCCAACTTGGTAGTGAAAGTCTTTTGATGAAAACTTTTAAAATAATCTGGGTCATCAATTTGCAAAAGCACAAGTATCTGGCTACTTTAAATTGTAAAATGATGTCTAAGTTATAGACATACTGAAAGAAAGTATTTCTTTACAAATACTGCTGGAGGCAATAAACTAAGACAACTTAGTAAAGACAAACAGTGTTTTACAACAGGGAAATTTGTAAGACATTTAATTGAATACCTTGTAACTAAATAAAGTAAAATTGAAATGAATTTGTCCATATTCAGACTCTGTGGGAAAAACTGATAAATTATTCATGGTTACCATTCGCATGATAAACATTAGCTCTAATCAAATCATCAATATCAATCAGTAAAGGAGGTAAAGATCATTACACTATTCCGTCGTAGCTTAAAATTTTCCCATAGAAATTCACTAATCCTAAACACTAACAAATGGATCAAGTTTACAGTCAAAAAGTTAAGTTTCAATTCACATGTCCATGCTTACATCTCTACACTATAATCATCTTTTTATTTCAAATATAGCAGTAAATTACGATGAATTTTGATATCCATAATTATGTCTGCATTTAATAGTATCTTAGAAATGCTAATCGCTGTTTTCTGTTTTATAGAATGAACAGGGCTCTTTACCTACTCCACTTATTAACTGACTGTCCCTTTTACAGACCTTGTGAATAACTCAGCTTTCATCCAGAAAACAAGATGTAGCATGATCTCTAAAGAACTCAGAGACAATGACCCAATCACTCTTTGCTAGGTATACAATATTGTATATATTCCTTTTCATTCAAAGCCAAAATGCTACTGAACATAATATGTTGAAAATGACAACATCAAAAAATAATGCATATCAGTAGTATGGAGCATGACGATAGGTTAAGTGAATTAGTCTTTTTCCTCCATTAGCCTGTACAACCAGCACCTGGGATATTTATTGAGTTGTTCCGATGATTGTGCGGTCCAGTAGGTGTGCTCATGTCAGCAGGCACCTGGGCCGAGGAGAGAGAGGATAAAAGGGCACAGAGGGCATGACAGAGCATGCACAAGCATGAGAGAACACAAGAGAATGCCAGCAAGAGCTCAGAGTAAGATAATGAAAATTCCTGGGGGGGGGGGGTAGGGGAGCTTGCCTACCTCCCAGACCCTGGCTCTGCCCTGCCTTGGGTGTCTGTGTAGCTGCTAGAAACAATAAATCGCCTGATTTGTGAGCCTGATGCTTACAACTGGTGACAAGGATTGGTTACAGCACAATGACTAAATAAAAATATTTTAGTAGTCTTAAAACTAACGATCTTAGTTTCAACAATTCTTGCTATGAGCTCAACTGAATCTCCTTCCAGAAGTATATGTGAAAGCACAACCCCCCCTCACCCCCCCCCCC